>CM075335.1:17490000-17717500 GCA_037788925.1 Mytilus galloprovincialis | reverse complement strand
TCCGGTTGTAGTATCTCACTGGGAAGATGATGACGAAGTAGCAGTTTTAATTCCTTCATTTTGTCTGGCTCTTGTAGGAATAACCGTCTTAGTTTGACCATCATTAATGATTCTTTGTCCTTAGCACCACTAATATTAGACACTAGAAAATATGTCAAAGACTTATTTAAAATATTAAGATAAAAAATATAATCGAATTGATTTAATGATTTGTTAAATAAGGAGGATTGCCTAAAAAAAGAGGCTACGTGGGTCTTCTTGGCATAAATATTAACATATCTACAGCTATGTTTAACTCTGTAATATAAAATAGTAATAAAGAAAGAAAAAACGATGAATTAATGATTAAATAAGTTTCAAGATTTCATTTCATTACAAAGATGTGGTATGATTGCCAATGAGATAACTATTCACAAGAGACCAAATGACACAGAAATTAACAACTATAGGTCTCCGTACGGCTTTCAACCATGAGCAAAGTCATATCGCATATTCAGCTATAAATACGCCGAAAGGAAGTATATATAAAACAATTCAAACGAGAAAACTTACGGCCTAAAATATGGTCGAAATAATGAACGAAAAACAAATATAAAACAAAGCAACGACAACCACTGAATTACAGGTTCCTGACTTGGGGCGCAGGCAGATACATAATGTGGCGTTGTTAATCATTTTAGTGGGCGCCCAATCCCTCCCTTTTCTAGGACAATGGCGCAAAAGAACAATACAAGAACTGTGCAAACAATAAACAAAGAAAATATTACGCTGTTTAATTGGCAACCTTTTAGAATAAGTTTATTTAAAGAATCGGTTAGGTTACCTGGATCGTTTCTAAAATTTTCGGGCATGGTAAACATAATCTCCGTAAAATGAGGATGTGCTATCCCGTTTGAAATATATTTTCTACAGGTACAACCAAACTTCAAAACCAAATCTTTATATCTATGGAATACTTTAGTAAAGGTTTTAAGTAATTTGGGGTAGCGAACGCCCTGAATTAATAATATATTCTTGACATACATAGACTGATTACGTTCATTAAAATCCGAAATATCACAACAGACAATGCCATGGCATAATGAACGAGTTGTAAAATATAAACACCGTAAAAAAGTTTCAAAGGAAAATCACCATCCAACATAGGAATATAAACAATAGGGCGATATATCATAAATTTTTGTGTGGAGTTTCATGTGTAATGATGAAATATCTTAATCTAGGAAAGGACAATTATTGCCGTTTATATGTGATTCATTTAAAATGAGTTTAAATTTTTAAATTGAGTAAATTTCAAATGTGTATTAAGAAAACTGTTGATTATTTAACAAAAACAATATCATGTTACATCAAGATAACGATAAGTGTTGTTGAATTTGAAATTTAGACGGCTCTTTAATGAGTTTTGTCATAAACTGTGATTCAAAACACTATAAGATTAAGTCTGCTATTAAAGGGACGCAATTAGTGCCCGTAGGACTACATTGCACTTAAAAACGTGCCGATAAACTTTGTTGCCTAAACGTTCAGAACTATTTTGATGGAGAAAATTAACAGCTTCAATCATCTCATCAAACCTCCAATAAGAACATGTATCATATTTACCTTTCTATTTATAAAGGAGAAGGCTTTATGAGTTGCAAGAAATAAATTTGCTATCAAATGTACCAAAACCAAACGACCATTAAATTAGAAAGGAACACTTTTGTGAAAATTGTGTTGAAGCGTTATTTTAAGCGCTGAAAAGTCAAAACTATCAACAGAATAAAAAGGACCATAAAAGGCACGTAAATTATCTAAATCGTTCATAGATTTTTTTCAGACCAAATGTTTCATATCTTCACCCCAAAGCAGCAAACAATTTGCACAAGTTCTTTTACATATATGTTTAAAAATTTCATAGAAAATGCAAAAGCATTTAAAAGTCAAAATTGAGAACTTAACCATGACCTCATAAGTTAGGAACCAATGACATCAAATAAAAAGATAAGGTTTATACGGCAAACGGTTTATCGGTTACAATAACATAACGACACATTTATTTGGTAAACGTAGATAGCTCCTAGGAGATTTCACCAGATTGCTGTGATATAATTCGGTCAATAACTTTCTGAGGATGTAACGAACTTTTAGAAAAAGAATTTTGTTACTATCTTTTTTTTGTTACGAAGGAGGTGTACACATATTTATTTTTCGTTCATTTTGTGTTCAAATAAATTTCATAACGACTAAATTTATTTCTTAGTAAAAAAACAAGTTTCACTGTTAAAAACCAAATTGCATTGATTAGGACGCAACGTTAGATATTACTTCTACCACGAAAAAATAGCGCTAAGTAAATATTTGATTAGGAAATTTTCCTAGAAATGCTGAAATAAATATTTCAAATTATATGTGAAAATAAAGATTGCTTCATAAATTTTCACATTATGATAGAGAAAGAATAAAAATATAATATTCATAGGCTTCGGAAGATACAGATTATCAGAAAAAACGTTCACTTGGCGTTGTCCAATGTAACAAACTCGAAACATTAAACTCGAACAATTCGCGAAATGTTAACACAACTCTTCGAAATTTTGCATGAATGTTCTATAACGTGATATATTTCAGTACTGGTTTACATGGCCGTCTCAATATAAAATTAACATAGATATTTTGAATATGTATAAATGACTGTCCAAGGGGAAATTTTACAGTTTGGAAACTTGAAACATTTCAGTTAAAAAAATAAATTTTTGACAAATAGTTTATTAAATTGTAAGCACGATCGATTTGTACTAAGTGTAAGCTCCAAAAGTTCAAATTGATGAATGAATTGGGCTACATATTCAATTCAAAACAATAGGTTTGCAATGTCTTGCGGTAATGTCCTAGTTAAACTTTCTAGCCTTCACAAAACTTTTACTGCCAAAAAACAAAGATTTGATTTCGTGAAGATTATTTTTCGGCTTTGATTACTATACAAATAAAAAGTACTTTAAAAGTTGAAATTGTGACACCAAATTGTATTAAGATTACAGGGTTACCTATAAAAATTAAGGATTAATGAAAATGTCTTGCAAGGTTGTCCGTTAACATTATTTGACGTTGCCACAAGCGTAATATGGAAAGGCATGAACTGCATTCGCGGGTTTCTTCCTCCACTTAATGTAAATGTCCTACTTTCAACAAAACGAAATGAAGCACATATTACAAAAACCCACATTTATAAAACGATAAAACAGTTAAGAAAACATCAGTGTCATAACTATAAGCCATTTAATTGTCTCTTGTTCTACTGCTTAAATAAAATCATATTTGGGTTGTTTATATAATGCAGAAATATTCCCCAAAAGAACATATTATTAATAGAAGTAAAATGTAATATCCTATGTAAATTATAAAATCATATTTGAATGGAATATTTCAGCATTTTTACATGTGTGCTATACTTTGCATTTACCCAACAAGGAAGGCAGGATAAACTTGATAGTGTGCGTTTCTAATTTAACGTTTTTTTTTGTTACACTGAATGGTAGCAATATCTCACGTTGCGTCTAGAATTTCATGCATTTTGGCATGTTTCTTGCAAGCACATTGTTAGCTAGGTGCAAGGTGAACAGTGGGCAATCTAGTGTAAAAATATTACCTCCACTATAAAAACTGAAACTAATCTATAAAATATTTTTCCTATTTAAGCACGGACGCTTTTCATTATAAACTTACTGGAACATGTTCTTGTAAATAGAAAAAATAGAAGTAAATTGAAAGAAAAAAAAACACCATTAAAATGTTATCATTTCCCGCATTAAAAATCGAACGACGAGTTGAATATGCTGTAGGAGCTTGATGTAAATTTGTTGCTTTTCGAAAAAATTCTAGAGCACCAATTTAAATGTATTGCCCAAAATTCTAAAGGAATCGATTAATATGATGCAAAGATTAACACTTCTGAAGTTGAATTACTACGCATATTCAAACGGACTTTATCCGATGTAACCTTAAATGTGGAGTACAACAATCGAAACGGAATTGTATAGATACCAACTGTATAATGATGTTTGTCTTTAAGTTTCGACCTGTACACAATATTTTTTACATTGAATTTACACAACAAAAGGCATTCTGTTTTTTTCTTATTTGTAAATGATTTGTTATTAATGAATATATACACACATTTAACTTTTTTTGATTGTGAGATGTAATATTTTGTACAACAGTTCTAGATTAACGAAGAAACAAGTAAAATGGCACATCAAAATGAAGTTTCTCTTTTAATTGTTTCTCTTTAAATTGTGCAAATTGTTGGGAAAGAAACATATTAACACGGAGATTGCAAGATTAGTCACTATGAGCAACTCACTATTATAATGTCTGTGCATTGAACGAACATAATGGGCTCTGTCAAATTATCTCCTAGAATAGAAAGTCGATATGCACTATCATTTTGTTCAAAGGTCAAAACATAGGACTGTACGGCATATTTTCAACATTTATATGCCCTGAATTTGGTAGACTTTAAAAAAATCATAAAACTATATACTAACCCTACATTTAAGGTTTGCCTACTTTAGAATTTATTTTCACCGCAATAGTATGTTCTTATACTGGTAACAGTCCCAAGTTATGTCTCTATGAGATGAAACATAGAGATCATATCTGGGAACGAGTATGTTAACTTTGTACTAGCTTGGCTTTATAAATATTTTGATATGAGCGTCACTGATGAGTCTTATGTAGACGAAACGCGAGTCTGGCGTACTAAATTATAATCCTGGTACCTTTGATAACAACCAACAGATCAAATTATCTATGAATATCATATATTTTCCAAAAGAGGCGTGGTTTGAGAAACAGCGGTATTTACAAATGACAACCTAAAGTATGACAAAGCTTTGGACGATGGAGATTTATAGGTGTATGTTTAAGCAATAGCTGACTACGCGGTATGGGATTAATTAATTGTTAAGGCCGCATGATGACCTAATATGGGTAATTTCTGTGTCATTTGGTTTCTTGTGAGAGTTGTCTCATTGACAAACATACAACATCTTCTTATTTTTATTTAGAACATACTCACCCCTTCTCGTCCAATAAAAAGTCAGTTTTCCCCCTCTAATTTCATAGTACATGGTTTTCCATGCACTATGAAATGCTTTACATGACTGACTTTTCATTGTCAGTTAATTATGAAAGTGAACTCTTAATAACTGCACTAAACAAGTGTACAATCCCCTGAGGCATTGTCCATGGGGAAAAAGCCTACTGATTAAAGATAAAAGAGCAAATATTTAAAACAAAACATTTAGAATTTTGCAAATTTTCATACATTTTCTAATGGTACACATATAGAATAAACAAAAAGCAATTGGGGTAAGGATGTAGGTAAAATAGTATTTATTTAATTTATATTCTTGAAATTTGAGGGATTTTTTTTTCTTTCAAGAAAACAATGCCAGACTGCTGATATATATAAAGCAATAGATTTTTTTGGAGAAACACAATACATGTAAATTTTTCAATAAAAAGTAAGCATTTAATGTTGAATGGTCTGAATTTAAATATTTATACAGAGTTTTACATTTATAAAAAAAATCAAATTTCAAAAAGGGGATTAAATTTATATAACATTGTGTTGCTTTTAAAAAAAAAATAATCTCAAGATATATACATGTAAGTATTAAATTTTATCTGAAGCAGAATAAAAGCAATTTATTCATTCCGTCCTCACAAACAATATCAGGGCTATTTCATTCCATCCATTGAAATGATGATTACCTATGTTTTACATTTAGATCATTATAAAAAGTGAACTCTTATTTAGGTTTGAATATTACAATGGGAAAGGATAATTTTGTAAGGTCACTCGAAAGTGTGAATATGTTCTAAATTGGTCAGACAATACTTGGTCATATTTTATGAAGATTGAAGCCCTCGGCTTCGTCTTGGGCTTAAATCTTCATAAAACATGACCAAGTATTGTCTAACCTATAAATCTACCTTTAAATTTAATCCGCTTACCACTGTTCAAATACATATATGCTGATTCTTTGTGATGATTAGTGTTATATTTTCAAGATTAACAATAACAATCAACATACTGGACAATTGATCTCTAAAATTAATTACCACGACGATCATTTAAGAATTGAACAAAATGTATTAATATTATGCTTTCAATATAGATTTATATGTTTTTTTGTTACACTTAAGTGTTTCTGTTGTTTTACTCTTATATTTGATGTGTTTCCCTTAGCTTAAGTTTGTAACCCGGATTTGTTTTCTCTCAATCGATTTATGACTTTCGAACAGCAGTATACTACTGTTGCCTTTAAAATTAAAAATGGTCTGGTTAACCGGTTAGTTTTTTTTTGGTATTTGATATTCGGTACTTCCTATGGTTAACTTAACCAATAAACTGTTGACACACTTTGAAACAGGACCTTAAAAAGCCAAAATCCATCTAAGGCCAATGTTGTCTGAGGGATTTGAAACCTTAGTTTCTTCATAATTTCAAAATCTATAAACGGACAATTTTAGAAAGATTTGTTTTATCGTGTTAATACAGCATTATAAAACTAGTTTAAAACGAGTCAAAATTTAAATGTTAAGATCAAGGTTGGAAATTTTTACACAATTGAAAACTGTAGAACAAAAAAAAAGTTATACTAGTACTTCACGTTGTTTACCAAACAAAAACAAAAAAAACAAAAATCAAACTGTTTGATTGACTGGTGGGTACTTAAAGACTGTTGCCAAACAGTACGTACATATTACAGAATATAACAAGCCACATTTGCACATTCAAACGGTTGCTCCTCTGTCATAGTTCTTGTCGACATACTTGAAATACTGTATCGCCCTTTTCCAATTATACTACTACCCTTACATATCTTGGACGTAAGAGTATGGCAAACTTGACTTTGTTATGTTTAAAATAAACTATAAATTTCACCTTTGCTTCGATATAGTCTAGTATTTGGTATTGTCTGCTTTTATTGACTCCCCCCATTTTTTAAATAACTCATTACCTATGCATGGTTTACATACTATAATTTCATAACATATGGAAATATTCTTCCGTCGAAAATTCTGAGAATCAGATTTACTGGATAAGGAAGTTCACATTATTAAATTTTATTTCTATTGAAGATCAATTAAAAATTTTAATGGTTTTCTGTTGTAGTTAAAATTTAAAGATCTCTTTAAAGTTTATATCATGAAGTTGGCCTATATAAATTTTATTCAATAATTGAAATAACGCGTCGTTTACATTTATCATCAAATTCATATTTTTCAATCACCTAGTAATATTATTACACCTTTATAAAACGCATTTAATTTTCTGTCTAACAAAAATAAAATTGTATAAACTTTAAGTCTGACAATTTTTTATGTTAATTTCGGTGAGATTTTCATATAAACTGAAAACTGAAGAACAAATAGAAGTAGAAGGGAGAAACACTTGTTACAATAAAAATGCTAAATTTAGCGTAATCAGGAATAAACCACGAGAAAATTTCATAGCTTATTATTTTGTACTGAATGCAAATTTTTAAGGAATGAATATGTTTCCTTTGCAAAATGGCGGCATCGAATATGTCTGTTTATGATCGCTTATTTGGTTGTTAAAAAAATAAGTTAGTTAAAAAAAAAGGTTTTATTCCCATCTAATGGGTCATTTAAATTATATTTGGTAAAATGTGTATGAAGGCAATCTTTTTTTCTTTTAAATTAGTAAAACGTTTACACTTTAATGACTAAACGTTGAAAGGCTGCTCCAACAAAGTTATGAGGAGGACAGATTAAAATTGACACTCCGTAAATTTTATGGACACCATCACGATTTGGTGGATCCATACGATGTGTCGTTGACCAAACTAGCTAAGGACATTTTTACCACAAGGTAGATTGTGTTTTGTCATAATGTCGTCCACTATTTTAATTACCAAACGTGACTTATTCCCGATTGTGACTGTTTTGCCGAGTGTGAACTCGCATTACTATAAGACGTGGTACGATACTTGTCTATCCCAAATTCATGTATTTAGTTTAAATGTTTAATGTTATATTTGTAATTCTCATCGGATTTTGTTAAATGTGTTGACGTCTTTTCTATTATATTTATGTGTTATGGTAAAGAAAATTAATCACCGCCTTCATTTATCAGATTTTATTTCGTTCAACGTAATCAGTACGATATTTTACGTTTGAAGTTAGATTCTAAACAAACCGGACATAGTTTTATAATATAGTTAATTGCTACTTTAGTTTGATATTAATAAGTATTAAAATGGGCTTTGTTATAAAAATGCAATATCAGTATTTAGTTCATATATATAATCTTAAATCAATTCTAATTCTATCTTATTCATTCTTATGTGACGTCATTTTTCATATTTTGATGATCTGTTTTACAAATTCAAATGATTTGAATAAAATTGAGAATGGAAATGGGGAATGTGTCAAAGAGACAACAACCCGACCAAATAAAAAACAACAGCAGAAGGTCGCCAACAGGTCTTCAATGAAGCGAGAAATTCCCGCACCCGGAGGCGTCCTTCAGCTGGACCCTAAACAAATATATACTAGTCCAGTGATAATGAACGCCATACTAATTTCCAAATTGTACACAAGAAACTAAAATTAAAATAATACAAGACTAACAAAGGCCAGAGGCTCCTGACTTGGGACAGGCGCAAAAATGCGGCGGGGTTAAACATGTTTGTGAGATCTCAACCCTCCCCCTATACCTCTAACCAATGTAGAAAAGTAAACAAATATTCATTTTATAAAATTTACTGTTTGCAAAAGTATAAATTATTCTAAATTATAGGGATTTTCTGGTAACTAACAGAAAACCCTTGCCGTTTTTGGCACAACCTTTTTGATCTTTTGGTCCTCGATACTGTTCAACTTTGTACTCGTTTCGGCTTTCAAACTTTTGTATCTGGGCGTCACGCGTAGGTCTTGTGTGGACAAAATACACTTCTGGCGTATTAAAATTTTGAACTTGTTGCCTTTTGTTGGCTGTTGTTCGTGTGATTCTTTGTCAATTGTGTTCTCCAATTTATTTATATTGTAGTCCTGTGTTGTCATTTTGATGTTATATTTCACATGGCCATAAAAGTGCGAGGTTTGGCATGCCACAAAACCAGGTTCAACCCACCATTTTTTCCTTTAAAAATGCCCTGTACCAAGTCAGGAATATGGCCATTGTTATATTATAGTTCGTTTCTGTGTGTATTACATTATAACGTTGTGTCGTTTGTTTTCTCTTATTTTTGAGTGTAAATTCACATTGCGATAAGACGTGTCACGGTACTTGTCTATCCTAAATTCATGTATTTGGTTTTGATGTTATATATATATGTTATATTTGTTATTCTCGTGGGATTTTGTCTATGTGTGTTACATTTTAGTGTTATGTCGTTGTTCTCCTTTTATATTTAATGCTTTTCCCTCGGTTTTAGTTTGTTACCCCGATTTTGTTATTTGTCCATGGATTTATGAGTTTTGAACAGCGGTATACTACTGTTGCCTTTATTTATTTAGTCTTAGATGCATGTTTTTTTTAATTTGTTGTTAGCGTTAATACAGCATTATAAAACTAGTTAACGAGTCATTGTCTTGAGCGTTCGTAGATTGAACCTATACATACTGTTTCAAACGTAATCATTATAATTCAATAGAAATAATGTGAGGTACATACAATTTACAAAATTGAGTCGACACATGTTAACGTACGTTTTTCTTTTATCGAATGAGAGCAATACTTATTGTTTATTTTAATCAAATAAAGATATATTTGGGCTATTTGTCAATCAGACAACAACCTATCGACACATACAACATTTGTTAAATGTAAAGATCAAGGTTGGAAATTTTTACACAATTGAAAACTGTAGAACAGAAAAAAAGTTATACTAGTACTTCACGTTGTTTACCAAAAAAAAATAAAAATCAAACTGTTTGATTGACTGTTGCTAACCAGTACGCACATATTACAGAATATAACAAGCCACATTCGCACATTCAAACGGTTGCTCCTCTGTCACAGTTCTTGAAATACTGTATCGCCCTTTTCCAATTATACTACTACCCTTACATATCTTGGACGTAAGAGTATGACAATCTTGACTTTCTTGTGTTTACTAAAATAAACTATAAATTTCACCTTTGCTTCGATATAGTCTAGTATTTGGTATTGTCTGCTTTTAGACTTCCCCCATTTATTTTAATAACTGATTATCTATGCAGGGTTAACATACTATAATTTCATAACATATGGAAATATACTTCCGTCGAAAATTCTGAGAATCAGATTTACTGGATAAGGAAGTTCACATTATTAAATTTTATTTCTGATGACAATCAATTTAAATTTTTAATGGTTTTCTGTTGTAGTTAAAATTTAAAGATCTCTTTGGAGTTTATATTATGAAGTTGGCCTATATAAATTTTATTCAATAATTGAAATAACGCGTCGTTTACATTTATCATCAAATTCATATTTTCAAATCACCTAGTAATATTACACCTTTATAAAACGCATTTAATTTTCTGTCTAACAAAAATAAAATTATATAAACTTTAAGTCTGACAATTTTTTATGTTAACTTCGGTAAAATTTTCTTTTAAACTGAAAACTGAAGAACAAATATAGTTGAAGGGAAGAACACTTGTTACAATAATTATTTGGTTGTTAAAAAAAATAAGTTAGTTCGAAAACAAAAAGGTTTTATTTCCATCTAATTGAGTCATATAAATCATATTTGGTAAAATGTGTATGAAGGCAATCTTTTTTTCTTTTAAATTAGTAAAACGTTTAAACTTTAATGACTAAACGTTGAAAGGCTGCTTATTTAGTCTTAGATGCATGGTTTTTTTTATTAGTTGTTAGCGGCTTTGAACTGGCTGTCATTAACTGCGAGTACTCTCAGATTTGTACTAAGGGTCTTCTTGTTGTTGGGATATACAACAACCCGGCCACGTTCACTCAGTGTTTTTCTTAGATTTATTTCTATTTGCATCCATCTGATGAGTTAAATCTTTTTCAACTGATTTTTATAGTTTGTTCTCATGTTGTACTGTTACACTTCTGTTCAAGGTTAGGAGGAGGTTGGGGTCCCGCTAACATTTGTTTTTCGTTAATTTTTTTGTACGTAAATTATGCTGTTATAGCTGTCTATGCGGTATGGGTTTTGCTCATTGTTGAAGGCCGTACGGTGACTTATGGTTGTTAATTTCTGTGTCATTTGGTCTCTTGTGGAGAGCTGTCTCATTGACAATCATACCAAATCTTCTATTTTCTATTAAAAATTTAATCAGACAGGAATAGCCCTACATTTAGATTGGACAAGTAATCCTGTACATGCAATCACAATGTGTCATTTTCTAGTCTAAACCATTTAAAAAATACATGTTCGTTAAAGATTTTTTTTAGAGAACCCCTAAGTCATTTGGAAGAAAGTTAATTCTATGGATAACTGTATATGTGTATTCTTTATTTCGCATATGTCTGATTTATTGTAAAAGTTATGACGCTGTAAACAAATACACACAGAACAAAATTCCAATGCATGTTTTAGTAGAATAATTAATAAAAAGTCTCTGTAACCATTAACAAAGTTTGGGCACGCATAGTCTCATATTTGTTTGAAATTTTGTTGATTGACCATTTTACTGAAATATGTCATAAACAGTGACAAATAAATGATGAACATCGACCCAAAGGTCAAAGGTTATTGATGACCCTGAACTTTAAAAACTGGTACTTTTGTATCAAATAAGGGTTGATTTAGGAAGGGAAAGTTTGAATGTCATTGGTAAAAGACCATTTCGACCAGCGACAAAATGTTGATTTACAGCAGGTCACCTGCATAGTCTCACTTATATGTTTTCTGACCTACGTAACCCCTCGCCAATGGTACGTTAGTTTGTAGGCAGTTCAATAATATCTTAAAACAGAACAGTGTGATAAACGATGCATGCGGAATCATAGATGCATTTAGTCGCATGTGCTGTAAATAATAAAATTGAGAAAGGAAATGGGGAATGGGTCAAAGAGACAACAGCCGAAGGCCACCAATGGGTCTTCAATGAAGCGAGAAACTCCCGCACCCGTAGGTGTACTTCAACTGGCCCCTTAAAAATATGTATACTAGAACAGTGATAATGGACGTCATACTAAACTCCGAATTATACACAAGAAACTAAAATTAAAAATCATACAAGACTAACAAAGGCCAGAGGCTCCTGACTTGGGACAGGCGCAAAATTGCGGCTGGGTTTATCATGTTTATGAGATCTCAACCCTCCTCCTATACTTCTAGCCAATGTAGAAAAGTAAACGCATAACAATACGCACATTTCACAAAGCGTTATTTCCAACAGTTCGAAAGAACAAAGCAGTTCACTTTTGTTATTTTTATCATTTTGTGTTACGGCGGAACAGAAAAACATTAATGTTTTGTTGTCGAATCATGATGCCAAAGTATAAAGTAGGAAATAGTAAAACAATACCTGTTTTGCATTTGTTTTGTTTTAAAAGTTATTTCTCATGATTCACAAATAAGTAATAAATACATTGATACATACTTTTTTCCATATGTGCCCTGGTATTACTCCGAGATCTTGATAATGCCAAGTGTTTATCACTCGTATTTCTATGAATGGTACTTATTATCGAAGGACTGTGTTGATCATCTGTGCCTCTCTCAATACATGTTGGATACACATTTACTATGAAAAATTCCAGAAAAAATCGTTTGAGTATCATACAAATAAGAAAATTTTATTTAGTTTCAACATATGTAAATTGTATTTAATCAAAAAAAAAGATTAATTATTTGTGTAACCATAAAAAAGGAATTAACGATTATTTTTATGTATGTGTTCGTATTATATCTTTAAATTGATGAGTTATAAAAGGAGGACATTACTCATTTAAATGTTGACTGGTATACCTGTTCCTATTTCAGTACATTTGCGTTATTTCATCTGTCATCGAGCTGACGCAGGCGATAATTGAAGTGGAACACGTTCTGGCTATTCTCTCAGTGTATGCAGTTTTGCAATTTCAACAAGTTTGAAGTACTAACGGAAATATGCAAGACAAAATTCAAACAATGACGAATACTTGGATTTATTAATTTATATTTCGAATTCAAGAAAATAAAATGGCCTTATCATAACTGCTAGATTTCGAAAATGAGTTGGGGTTGTCTCTGTGTAGTTAACCGAAAAATGCAATTTGGTGCAACACAAAGACATTGTCGATTAGCTCGTTTTAGTATTGTATTTAACGGTTATATAAGAAAAAAATGTTACGGGCTAAAGTTCAGTCAACATGCTATATTTAATAACTGTTTTTATCTTAATCTTAAAGATTTTTAAGTGAAAAAAAAAAAACAACAGTAAAGTTCCTAAGTGTGACGATGTGGGTTTTTTTGCCCCTCCCTCTCTCTCAATTGATAAAGATAAACGGATTTAGTTCAGAATCTAGCGATACGTAACAACGTAACAATTCATTACTGTACGCCTGCAAACATAAATGATGTGAAGCAACATATTTTCCTAAAATAACTAATTAACTTCCTTCTTTTGTTTTAATGCTCAGGGGATCGTAATTAGTATATGAACTACGTTTTCGTTTTTTGTTTGTTTGCGATAATTCAATCTTATGCATTATTGAGATAGACAGAAATAAGGACTCAACATCGTCTTTTGCATGAACGACTAATCTGACACTAAATTGTATTTAATCGTGTGATGATTGGTCGATCCCGTCAAAAAATAACTCACATTCATGATTTATTTTCAATAGATAGAATCATGGAATGTATTAGATTTGTTGAAAAAAACACAAATAAAGTAAAACAAATGAAATGCATACAAAATTTTTACTTACGCTTTTCCAAAATCCTCCTATTTTTTGATGATTGAATACACCTAAATTCGGAAGTACAAAGACAAGTGTGGGATTTAATTTTCACTCATACACATTATGAACATGTTAAATGAATCGGTAAAATAGGTAATAACTACGATATTCAAACATGCATTGTTGTCAAGGATTTGCATACCAAATTTAATGTTTGACCTGCTTTAAAACTTTTAGGAATATTTCGGATTGGATTCAATGGCGTCGCCTGAAAAGTGTGAAGGTACTCAGTCGAAGTCGTCTATAAAATGTAAAAATAATCAGCTGCGAGCTACTATAGATTTTATTTTTTTAGAAATATCGACACGTTCAGGATATATGGTTACACCCGATAACGTTAAAATCCTTGCAGAAGCCCTTGCAAAAAATCAATGTTTTGATGACGGATTTCCAAAGGCTGACAATAGACTCAATTTCCTCGAAAACATCAAGAAGAAAATGATGATGACCAAAGAATCGAGAGCTACTTTAATAACATGGCTAATTGGTTTGTCTAAAATGTGTAAGTATTGTAAAATAATCTAACAGTAGTTCACCGATGTTCAAATCTTTAAATCTATTAATCGGGCATTTGCCGTCAAATTCGTGATCATCGATTTGTCCGAAAATCGGCGTGTTCATATAATATGTGTTTTATTTCAATTGTCATTGCACTTTTTGTATTATTCTAAGATTTCAGCTATTTTGATCTGGGTTTGTGTTGCTTAGTCTTTAGTTTTCTATGTTGTGTCTTCTGTACTATTACTTGTCTATTAGTCTTTTTATTTTTAGCCATGGCGTTGTCAGTTTATTTTCTATCTATGAGTTTGGCTCTTCCTCTAGTATCTTTCGTCCCTCTTTTATTACATTTTTATCTAATAATATAGACCAACTTCATAAAACCAGACAGAGGCGTACAGTCCGACAGTATGCGTATTTCGAAAAAGTATGCATATGATCCAGACCGTTCCCGTACGGTCTATGGTTAAAATACTCGTATGGTCTGGAATATCTATACAAAAGTCATTTCATAGGTAAGTTAAAAAAAAAATGGATATAAATCGAGATTAGGTGTGTAATTATGATATATTATGTATTTCATAACAATTACATGAATATTAGTATTAATATAGAATTGTGTAAGAAATTGTGTAATTAATTCTATTATCTAACTATACCGGGTTTTCTTCTAAATCAAACAGCAAAACAAAACAAAAATCCGATGCATATAGTTGCTTTTAACTAAAATCTTATAAACTGGGCGATTAATCACGTTTACTTTTACATACAAATAGAAAATTAAAAATCAAATTAAAACTACAAACGATAAGACTAAAACAATATCCGATCATAATTACATATAAAACATCATAACTAAATACACAAAGTGTACATGGATGCAGGATGTACAAATGCGGAGATACGTCTTACAGCAATGCAAATTCACTGTCAGAAAAACAGTCATATTCGGGAATAGGTCACGTTCAGTACAAAAGATCAGACGACTCAAATGATAAACCACAATCTAAGACGTGGTAAACATGTCCTTAGTTAGTTCAGACACAAACACATTGTATGGAATAACCAATTCGTGATGGTGTCCATAAAATTTATGGAGTGTTATTTACAACCTTTCTTCCTCATAAATTTGTTGGAGCAGTTTCTGCGTAAGGAGCACACTCTCGTATATGATCCGTAGTGTGTGAACATGCACGAGCGTAACGTATCATCTGATATATATATATATATAATTTAATTTTGGATGTAACGCGTCTTCTGATTGGCTGACGTTATTTTGTTATCAGCCCATGGACATAATTTAGTCATGCGACCGTGACGTCATCAACGTTTTTTCATGGTTTTCTACGGTTTAAAAGGAATTTAGAATTAAATTATAAGAAATGACTGTAATATTTTTTTCTGTCTATTCGAAATAACATAAAAAAATGTGGTGCACACTGTTAAATAACCCGCTACGCGCGTTATTTAGTGTGCACCAAATTTTTATGTTATTTCTTCATAGACAGAAAAAATATTACAGTCATTCCTTAAATAGACACAATAAGATTGGGCAGAGGGTATGTTACTACTGAGAAATAGGAAAAGTTATAAGTTGAAATCGTCCCGTTTGTCGTAGATTTTAGTATGAATACGTCTGTCTGTGTCAATATTTAGGAAAATATCAATGTATGAAGCAGTCCTTTAAGTATCAGTAGTATCCTTAATTTCAAGTTCATATGAGATGTAAGTACTGGCTGAAACATGGGTTATTCAATGATAGGACATCATCAATATATCTGAAAGTTTAAAGATTTTCGCAAGGTACCATATCACCGTATTGACAACTTTGTGTGATCATAACAAATATAATGTGTAAAATTGTCAAAAATAGGGGTCAGCAGTCAACATTGTTTTATAATCTTAATCACTATAAAAACAAACAAATATGTCAACAAAGAAACACAAATAGGCATAAAGACATAGCATATGACAAAAAATGAGAGACAAGAATACAATAATTTCTTATCTCAGGCATAGATTACCTTAGCCGTATTTGGTACAACTGTTTGGAATTTTGGATCCTCAATGCTCTTAAACTTTGTACTTGTTTGGCTTTATAAAGATTTTGATATGAGCGTCACTGATGAGTCTTATGAAGACGAAACGCGCGTCTGGCGTACGGAATTATAATTTTGGTACCTTTAATAACTGTTAACATGAACACAATAACACAATAACAAAACGACGGGATGCATAAGTACAGATCCACGTCAAATGGATAATTACATCAAAGAAAGACTAATCAGTAAAAGTTATGTTCACAAAGACAAATAAAAAAATAGTATCACAAAGTCAGTAACTATTATCTATACTTCAAGACCATCGTGTATTATTTGTGAAGTTGATACGAAATACTAATCACTAAGGACTTGTATCTGCCGAACCTTTGTTGAAAGAGGACGAGACACATACCCCTGTTTAATCAGCTTTCTGCTCAGACACTGAAGACAATCTTCAAATTCCAAGTAGCAGCTGCTTTGGGGACGTTCTGCAAAGGATTCTCATTTAATTTTGATTTGCTTGCAAGCATTGCAGCATTCACGTCAAATAGTTCCCACTGAAAACCACGTCAGAATACTAAATTTGAGACAGCAGATGTTAAAATCTCATAATTCCATTAAAGAGATACGAATCACGGTAATAAACTGAGGGAATCGCTTTAATTCGGAGAGGTTCTAGACCGGATGCGTAAACAGGAAGAACATCTGCTGCTGTTTACCACCCGGAATAAGAATCCATTCTTGAAAAAACAACGGGAGCGCTATTGAGACCAAAAAGCATGACATAAGATTGAAAAATTGGAAAAACAGTTTCGTGTTTACTTGCCATTAACCACCCTCTAAATTTAAAGTAGTAAAACACGAAAAATCTCTCACAATATGGAATTCATCAAAGTTAAAAGAAAATGCTTGGGTTGTAATATTTTGTTGAGAATTTTCACAGATTCTCTTTGGATCATCCTTTTTATTTTATTTTTACTATTTTCTAATATTTATCAAAGGTACCAGGCTTATAATTGGATACGCCAGACGCTCGTTTCGTCTACATAAGAATAATTATTGACGCTCAGATCAATATAGTCCTGTCTAAAGATAGAAAACACGTAGATTTCTTTCTGTAGTCTAACATATGTCTTTCAATTCTCACCATACAATTATCGAAAAAAAATCGACCTGACAAGGCTTGGCAAAGAAAAAGACGAAAAGACAAACAACAATATTCAAAACACAAAGACTGAGCAACCCGAACTCATAAAAAACAGTGAACTCAGGTGGTCTGAACTGGAAGCATCATATCCTGTGTCAGGCCTATGGTTCTTCTTAAATCATATATACTGTAGCAAATTAAGCATTAAGCTCCCCTTAGTCATCCTCGTGTACCTCGATAATCTTTAATTATCAAGATCATGTCTTTCTGTGATTGTTGATGCCGTCTTTAACCTACATTAACATTCAAAGTTGGATGGATGTGTACTGATTAATATTCTAGTCATAGATAGTAATTTTTGGCTTAGAACTAGCTCATAGATAGTAGTTTTGTCTTAGAACTAACTCATATATAGTAGTTTTTGGCTTAGAACTAGCTCATATATAGTAGTTTTTGGCTTAGAACTAGTTTTTGCGAGAAATCTCAAATCTGAGATAAGCTCTTTTTTAGTGACCTGTATTATTATAGTTTGATCTTATGTTGTGCTGTTTCACCACTTAACTGTTATAGGTGACCTCAAAGTTTTACCTTGCTACATTTAGGATCCTACAATCAATGGTAACCGTTAATTGCTGCGTATCATATTTGTTTTTCGTTTATTGTATTGTCATACATCAGGTCCTTAGCTGTCTCGTTTCAGTTGTTTAATATTTGTCTTTTTGTGGCTTTTAATAGCTTGCCACAATTATGAGGTATGTTTTTTTCCTTTATATTTGCCGTACTGGGATCTATAGTATATATGCTTTAGTCTCTAATAAACGCATCTATAATATATATGCTTTAGTCTCTAATAAACAGTTGTATCACTGACAACCGTACTACATATTCTTATTTCAATGTATTATTCGTTTGTCAATATTTTGTGAGATTACTATATTTTTACCATCAGTTCATTTTTTGTAAGAATATAGGAGAGGAGGTTGCATGTGAGACAATTGTATTTCTTTTATATTTGCAGACTGTAAAAAGTTCGAGGAGAAGGAAACAATTGAAGGTGTAAAAGTATTATCGGCATCGAAAATGTCTCGGACTGATGAACCTAACAAATCAAATGCAGTAGAATGGTTCAAAGAAATGGGTTTCAAGCCTTTATCAAATGAAGGAATACCTGGAATGAGTTCATTACTACAATCAATATTGAAGACATGTAAACATGACCATGTCGATATTGGTAATGTTCTAGAAGATGATTTAGAGAAACGCTTAGAAGCTGGAATTACTAAAAAAATGCAATCAGAGGTACGTTATTTATCTGCTGATATGATAATGTATTTTTCCCCCTCTCGTTCTGCTAACAACAGCGTGAATAAATTCTCGATATTTCTATACATAGTGCAGACTTACAGATGTACATATTTATGGCTGTTACTATTAACCTCACATGAATATTGGTAAAAACAGCAAAACAGTAATTCTTATCATGACTCAGACCGTGTATATTTACGCCAAACATTTTTCATTTTAAGCTGAAATATAGATTTTGCAAAATACTTTACAAATTTTAAAGTTAATTTGTTTGATAAATGTAACAAAAAATTGATATGATCTTGCCATATCAACGTTATACGAATAAATTTCAAGCTGACGGATATTCCGTTACGTATACAACTTGTTTCTTTATTATTATGAGGTCGACTTCATGCAGGAACTTCTTAGGAAGAAAGATAAGAAGTTAGCGATATCCTTTAACTCTACTTTCCGCTATATAGATGATGTTCTTTCACTAAATAATTCAAAATTTGGTGACTTTGTGGAACGCATATATAATATAAATATAGAGGAGAACAACGACACAACATTAAAATGTAACATACACAGAAACGGACTAAGCATTAGACAAAGTCCGATGGGAATAACAAATATAACATCAAAACCAAATACATGAATTTGGGATAGAAAAGTACCCGATATCATTTGTGAAACGGTTATTCCATAACGGTCGACCAACTCGTTATGGCGTCGGTAAAAATTACGAAGGGGTGATTTCATCTTCACCATTTGGAACTCTTGGTTTAATAGCTTCCTTGTGAGCAGCAACCCTCTATCAAGAAAATCATGATAGGAAATACAAGCACGGGAATATCGATTGGGACATATATACCCCGTATGCAGGTGCTGCTGGAATGTTGCTACTTAGAAATGGAAAGTTCACCATTGGAAAGCTGAAATAATCTCTTTTGTCGTTAAGTTTTGTTTTCAACCGACCCTCATTGTCAATTTCTAGATGTAAGTCAAGATATGAGGCCGACTTAACTGTCTCTGTTGTATCCTTTATCTCTAGTTCGATTGGATAGATGCGTTCAATTGACACCTTAAGGAGTTTTTGCCCTTTAAAGACAACTTTACACAATTTGTTCATCATGTTTGATAATTCATTTGGGTATTTAAACATCTTCTCTGAAATTATTGGGCCCAATACATCTTAACTTTTACTGAATCTTCCTTAGGGTAGCAGGTTTATAAATTGTATCTATTATCAAACATGGCCGCCATGGACAAAAATTAACCATAAAGGTCAAACGCAGTTTTTGGCTCAAAAAGTATAGCCGTTTAAGCAAAAGTGACATGAAGTTTAAGCGATGAATAAATCAAAATCTATCTGTTAAGAAATTTTCAGAATAACTGGACCACCCATTATAGAGTTACTGTTCGAAACAGTTTATTTTTGGTCAGAAATTTTACTTTTTTTGGTTTTTATCTTTAATATTATAATAGATAGAGAGAAAGTATAATTGACAAAAACAATCATTGATGAAAGATTGAAGCAAAAAACTACAGGTGAGCGATTCTGCTCTTGAGAGGTTCTTGTATTATAATCTACAAAAACATCTATAACTATCATTTCAAAATCATAAACTTCTTGACTAATTTATAGTTTTTCTCCAAACTGGTAGAGCTGATTTCTATTGCTTGTAAGATATACTAATGCAGCTATCCATCTTTCTCAAGTTTACAATATACGATCACACGGTCTTTTGACAATCAACATTCAAAGTATATATGAAAGATTTCGTCAACTCGGTAGTTAATTCGATGGCACCTAGACTAGAATACACACGAAACGAAGTTACACACTATCGACCTCACGACCTGTAAACTGTTTGTTTGAGACTTTCAATTGTTTGAATATATGTTTTACATTGTAATAAATCAAATATAATAATTTGAGGAAAATCTGTGAACATCAATCTGACAGCTAGTGCCCCTCCCCCCTCCCCCCTCCCCCCTAAATCCTGCATGCATATATTTCAGCATAAACACATGCATATATGCAATTTTTTTAATTTTAATATGTCAAGTACAAGATAAATAACATATTGAAAACTTGTATTTTAATAAATACGAATCAAAGATTTATTACGTTTCAGGGAAGTTGTCTAGGTATAAATTGCACTGACACTGACACTAGACACCAATATACACATCCGTTTGAAAAGTTAATGGAATTATAACAAAATATGTGAATGTCATGGTATGTAACTCTTCCGAAACAAATACTCGATACAAAATCACTTAGTACCCTAAATCTGAATGATGTAAGTAAGTCAACACCATAAGAAAGCGTCAGTTTCCGCTCTTGAGTATGTTCAGATAACCATATACTGATTAAGCATTGCTTCTGGGTCATATTGATTAGCGATGAAATTTTTCAAAAGAGATGTGTGAATATTAAAAGCCAGCTAGAAACAAATATTGATACATGCATTTGTTTTTTTCTCGACGCATTGTAATGGTCTTTTTGCCAATTTCCATTAAAGTAGGCTTGTGACATCCTGTAAGAGCGTGAGCTGCTAGTGGTGCGCCAGACTTCAGTAGTACAATAACTTTAACATAGATCCAGTCTGAAACAACAATTCATATTTTTTTACATCTGAGAAAGAAACCTGATTAGAAATAAAACATAAGTGTTTTGATTTTAATATGTTGCTTCACCTGGAATAGCTTTTAATCTGTTTATTAGCAAAAAATAAAATAAAAAAAATACTTAACTCCGAGGAAAATTCAAAACGGAAAGTCCTTTATCAAATGGCAAAATCAAAAGCTCAAACACATCAAAAGAATGGATAACATCTGTCATATTCCTGACTTTGTACAGACGTTTTCTTATGTAGAAAAATGGTGGATTAAACCAGGTTTTATAGCTATTAAATTGACAACGATGCGCATAGGCGGATCAAGGGGGCCCTGTAGGTCCGAGTTACCCCTTTCGAGGGAAATATTTGGTTGATTATATAGGGAATCACTGAGGCGCGACTGGAGCGGCCCATTTTTATGTCAGTCAGCGCCCCCACCTTTTACAAAAAGTTTTGGATCGGCCACTGATGCGTGAACAAAACGAACGGACAAAAAAGGTAAAAATGTCAAATATACAGCAGTCAATATTGTTTTATAAACTTAATCACTAACAAAAAAAAAAACCCAAAACAAATATGTGACAAAGAAGCACAAAATGCCATAAAGACCCAGCATATTAGCAAAAATAAAAGACAAGAATACACAAATTTATCATACTAGAATTACACAATGATGGGATATATAAGTCAAGTCAAATATGTAACAAAGAAAGATAAAAAGGCAAATTGATTTATTTAAGTATATTAAATCCACCCATAAACAATTGAACGATTTTAAGTACTGGGACTGAATGGTTAGAAAAAAGCAAAACCACAAAAATACTGAACTCTGAGGAAAATTCAAAACGGAAAGTCCCTAATCAGATAGTGAAATCAAAAGCTAAAACACATCAAACGAATGGCGACAGAATAATTTCTTATATCTACCACTTCGGTCACTTACAGTTCCTGCACACAGTTCATTCACATTCTTTAGATTTTGAAAAGATCCCCCTAGGTATATTTCGTCGTTATAACGATAAAAAAATGTTTTGTCATGTTCTTGCAAATCAAAATCATTGTATTGCGAGAGTGCATATTCACCTACACCTGTTTATTTTTAGGTGCACAAAGAAATCTCTTACAATATCTAATTGGTGTACTTTCAATGACTTGAACAATCAAATGATGATTCGAATTAGTTTAATTCGCATTCGAAACGTTTTACGGCCGACCGTAAATTCTAATTCGAATTGCAATGCGCCTCATATTCGCTTAAATGTCCTAACGACTTTAACTTTTAATTCGTATTATGAACTAATTTATAATAACCTGATTCTAATAAACATTTAAAAAGTGTCCACACCATAGTTTAATTCGAATTAATGCGAATTAAATAATTCCTATTAACGAAAACGCATTTCTGATGCGAATTAGCCAATTCGAATTAGATTCGAATTAGAAAAAGAAGAGTGCGTAAACGAGATAAACGAATTTAAATTTACCGTACGTGTGAACAAGGTATCATCTACCACCAATTGAATTAAACCTTGTTGTTCTTTAACGCATTCCCCGTCTCCATTCTAAATTTTTCTCCTGATTGGTTCGGTTAGTTTTGTAGAATGTTCTACATCATATCGATCAAACACGTCCACGAAAAAACAAGTTATTATTGTTATAAAGACGTCCTTGGTTAAACGTTAAAAAACTGGTGTACCTTTTTACATTAAGACTGATCAATACCATCTCTGATCAGGGAGTACTTTTTGTTTTTTATACAGGGTTATCACCCACTCAGCTAGAGGCAAATTTTCTGTACAGTGTCAGATGAGAGTGCATTGTAATCATTATCAATTTGAAAATAATTGAGGCAAAATATTTATCGGAGATGACGTAATAAAACGTAAATTGTGGAATACTAAATTTTGACGGAAGAGAATAAAAATAATTTTAAATTTTGGACGACCGTAAACTGCTTTTCAAAATTGTCCCGCATTATGAAGGATCTAGGAGAAAAGAACAACATGTTTCTTGCAAACAATACGACAACAAAAATGTTTTTTTCACAAACAGGTCATCATGCAGACTTACTATTAGTTATTGGGAAGCAACATAAAGCTCCATCTTATTTGAAGCATCAGAAGCAAGTTATTTTTTTCATTTCATCCAGTTGTTAACAATGCATGCTGAATGATGCAGCGCCTTTTCCTCGAAGTTATTTAAAGAGAGTAAACTCACCACTAGATACATTGCCTGCTGATTTGCGTCATTTTAAACATATTAGGCACTCTCAAATGACTTCACATGCCTGAATTGCTTAGCTCGTTGTATGACTTTCGTCTGCAAAATAGATATATGAACCAGTCAAATGGTAATGCAATGGAGCGTGTTTTATTGAAAGATGATTCATCATCACAATTTTTGGTTTTTCCCTTATTCAAATGTATCAAAATGCTTTCTTCCTGGACATGTATAGGATTTATAGCACGCCCGAACTTAGCTACTTTACAGGTTCATATTTAATGGAATTAGCCATGACCAAAATTTTCCAGATTCAATCGAATGTGTTCCAATGTGGTTTAAAATTTATTTAGTCTATTAAAAAAAAAACTCAACAAGAATAATAACACCGCAAAAGTTATTACTCCTTAACATCTGTACTTTCTAAAACAGATAGACACAAACCTAGACATAAACATTGACACAAACATATAATATATTTCATTCATTGTGAAAAAGACAACAAATGTTATTGCAAAATATGAAAAGGGAGCATTACGTGACTTTTTTTGAGGTGCATATTGAATAGTAAAACTCCTAAACGGTTAAGAAATAAGTCATGGGGGCTGAATATATCGTGATTTCACCACCGGTTAGCCCTTTAGGCCCTAAGCGACAGCGAGGGGTAAAATGTCGGCAATAAGAGACAACCCGTGGTAAAATAACGATATATTCAAGCCCCCATGAATTATATCGATTCTAAAAAATACGGCAATTCTTTTGGATCGAAGCGCTCTAGGTGAAGGCTAATATTTTCCGGTCCCATAATTAAATGCACTATTAAATTGACGTAAAAGAACGGAGCAAACTGAATAAGTGACATGCTTAAACAATTAACAATAACGTATTTAGATAGTTTTGGATGAATTTAAATGATAGTTTACTAATATGTCTCAAATGTAAAAATAAATATGGCGAATAACACTTTTAAGCATCGTTTGTTTCCGTTTCCTTGTGTTTAATTTCCCCGTAAAATGCTTATATTCTTACGTCATCGTTTTATGACGTCGGGTAGCTCATTCATAAAAAGCATATGACGTGGGAGTACGATCGGAACAACCTTGGCAATATATTTATATTCTACCACGGGTGTTAACTCAAAGCATTTGAAGGACGTCATGTTAGAATGAGTATTGTTAAAAGGCTTGACAAAAGTTACATTACAGCATAAAATGATTAGTATGTTCATTCAAACTTTGAAACATTATGGGTGGTTCCACTATTTTTGTCCAAATCGACTACAGAAAAAGAGAAAAATCGGAAATTCAGCCTTTATACAGCGATTTTACATTAAAAAAAACCCCCTGAATTTTAGGGAATTACGACAGGGCTAAAATGATAGTATAATGTATATTATGAGAATTTTAAGCCGTCAGGTATGTCGGTCCATTAAAGCCTACAAATAAGCGAATTAACCTTAATTTGACACTCCACTTAACAGTCTACACAACACTACACGGAAATACCAAGCTCCGAAATATAGTATAAATGGTTAGACATCTTCTCTATATGCTGGAACTGCTTGAATGTGAATTTAAAAGGGAAAGTTCAATTTTAGAAGCATCCTATTTCCCCAGTCATATTTAGTTGTAACCAAATCGTCACCGAAATGATTCTTTTGTCTAACATATACTTTGCACCTTAAAGATCCTAATTATTTTTCATTTTAATTTCCTCCATTTTTTATCATTTCTGAGTTACAAGATTAACCAGTTTACAGTAAAATGACAGTTTTCTTTTTAAGTCATTTACTCTTGTCATCATTTCTTGCTTTTGGACTCAATTTAAAATACATTGTTATACACCCTTTGCTTAGCTCTTGACAACATGTACAAACCCTGACATCGGATATTGCTAAGCATAGATAATCACTGGTAATTTGGCAGGAAATTGCCTCTATTCCCACTTTTTATAAATCTGGTTAGAAAAGGTAAAACTTCATGCGGGAATAGGAGGAAAACTTGTGCAAACAAAGGATTATACTGTATACACATTTTTTTAATCAACTGTTAACTGACCATTGTTTTTTTTTTTATTAGAACAGGTATTAAAATAAGTTATTTTTGGCATCTGTATGAATTGGTTTTTTTTTTAAACAAAATAAATATGAAAGAAATTAAAACAAATATAAGTAAATTATTTTATTACTTTTATAACACAAATTCAACTGTAGATTCAAGCATGCATAATATAACACAAATTATACAACAGCACTGTATCAAACCACACATTGTAGCACAAACATTAGACAATCACTGTATACAAGTCTATTAAAGTTTATCAATCTATTCCACGTGAAGAAGGTAAGAGGCAGCATCACCAAACTCTACTGTTGTGACCTCCTCAGGTTGCGGTGTCCAACTTTAAGTTCGTCTAATCTGTTGTTGATTTCTACATACTTCGTTTTTGGAGCCACTCTCTTCCCACCGGCTGCATACTAGATAATGGTCAGGGCGTTGAAGGATTCCTCTTGTTTCAGAAGTTCAATTAGTGTAAAGATGTTTGGATGTTGATGCGTGAAATGTTTGTTCAGCTTGCTGTGCCATCCCTCTAGATTATTTGTTGTCCTTGGTCCTTGTGTTAAGTATAGTGGTTCCAAAGGTGACTGTTCTGTTCAACCCAGTATGTTGTTACATAGTCTGTCAAGGCTGTGTAGTTGATGTTGGTATTAATCTAATCTATATCTGTTAGGGCATTAAACCACATATCTTCAACCTCAGCAAAGGGTATAAGTGAAAGTACAGCGGCACGGCGTACTATTTGATGAATATTGTCGTCATCCTTGTATGAAACCTGAAGACTTGTTTCTTGTGCTTTTCTCCAGATGCATTGCGTGAAGTGGAGGAAGAAACAGCCTTTTGAAGTAAAGAAAACAATTTTCACCCATTATTTTATATCTTTGATTATTGGTCCAAGTAAAGTAGAGTATACTTTTATTCCACATCTCAAGATTATACTTGGTTATGTTATTATTTATTTTTAAGTACAAATTAAAAAAAATAATAATAATACATCTAACTCCAATCTATTTATCATAATTTTTCTTTATTTTTAAGTACAAAAACAAAAAAATAAAAATAAATCTAACTCCAATCTATTTATCATATTTTTCTTTATTTTTAAGTATTTCTTTGATGAAAAAAGAAGCATATTACAAATAAACAAGGTATTATACCTAAACAGTGTACCAAATATGTTATGCTTTAAAAAAAAAAAACCCACAGGTAAATCTTAGGTGAAATTCTAATTAACCTTGATTGTTATAAAACCAAATTATTTATCAAAACATCTTTTGTTATTTGTAAGTGAGAATAGAATGAATAGTATTTTTAAAAGTGGGAAGACACCGAAATTGCAGACCAGTTGTCGATTTAAAGATTTCGTTTACATAGTCTTGATTTCCTTTATATCACTTGAAACAAATTTTCCTTCCTTATTTACCTAGTCAGAACGCCGGACTGGGAATCGTTGTCACATAAATCCCTCCAGTTCTGTAAGAATCATATTTTTTCTTCAATTTGATTGATAAATCAGTATTTGACAAACAATACTTATAAAGTTAGTCTATTCTTTTAAACGCTGATTTCCTATGCAAATTGCATCGTTGCTATTGGTTTTAAACTTGACTATGTGCGGGTTTTAAAACAAATTGGTTAATACAAAACTAAATATATTAGGCAAAGCATTCATGATTTATATGTAGATGTGAGGAAGTAAATAAAAATAAACAATGACTAATAGAGGAGAAGAAGGTGAGTACGCACTTTCAAAAGACATGTTTATACAACATACACATATAATGTTATAATAAATTTTTACAAGAGATTGTGTTTTATAAATTGAACTGAAAATAAAGTTCCTTTTTATGATAACAAATGTCCTTTTTCAGATTTTTGACGATTGTATACCAAAATCACTATACAAAAATCAGGAAGAATTCAAAAAGATGTTTAATCTGTATCTGGGACTTCCACTATGTGTTCTGCATGCATCTGAGAATTTGAAAGTCAATATCCGTATCCTGTGTTTTCCGTCCAAAGAAGAGGTTTATTTTTATAACCAGAATTCTAAAAAATCAGGAATTGTCAGTATTAATTTTGGTTTGATAGGACATGATACATACGTTCCTTTAATAAAAATAACACAAGGTTGGTATTTCAAATATATAATGGTTGATGTGACGTTTAAAAGATCATAAAATTATGAAAATTATTGGTATAATTTTACCCCATGAGAAAACTTATTTGAACAAATATTTATTCATTAAATCTGAAGAATTGCCTTAGCCGTGAGATATGACTTTTGTTATCAACTGCTTCCGGTTATTAGCGCATGCCTTTTTGTAACGTTAGCGCATGTCATTTCGACGTCATTCGGAAAATTCCAGAAAAATACACCTAAATGGTACGTTTAAGTGAAAAAATAACTAACTTGGATAACAAAATATTAAGAATCAGGAAATATATCATTAAAAAATTCAAAACAATTAATACAATAAATGCATTTTTCAAAGTTTAAAGAAACGTGTTTGTCTGTATGTCTTCAGCTAGAGTATATGATAAAAAAAATCATAATTCAATTATAGCAGTTCATTTTTCATATCAGACCCATTATTAGCCCATAGTAAAATCATCCCTTCAGTCTTTCAGCTCTCGGGCTGTTATGATGACCTAGGGCTGATAAGGGACCTGATATGAAAAAATGTCATGTTATAATCTACAAGTATATGTGTTTTATTATGTTTGGAAAAGTTATATGTCAATTAATACCGAAATTTAAATGTCGGCTGCTTTTAGATTTAGAAAGCAAAAAAAATTTACGCTGAATACCATCCGATCAGAACCATTGACTCAGAGACTCAGAATGCATGAAATAATTCTAATCGTTTAAGTTAACTAGAATGTTTTACATTATGCACTTGAGTAAACCGATTTTGATTATTAAACATTACGACAGCCAGCTTACCGACAGAAATGATTAGCAAGACATGTAGTCTTAAAAAAAGTCTCATAGGAAATTAAAAAAAAACGACTTAAAAAAAACCCGACTCAAAAGAAATTTGAAAGCAAAAGTTCTGCTTATATCAATATGATGGAATTTTAAGCCACTGTCATACAAGTTATAGGTTTAGCTAGCTGTAAAACCAGCTTTCATCATCCATTATCTTTTTAATACCGCAGTCCCATTAGGCCACGATCGCACTACGATCTGTGAAAAAAATGCAAATTTTGATTATCGTAGTACGATCGTGTAGATCGCAGTAAGGTCGTATCACGGTCGTGGTGAGGTCTTCAAAATCGTGAAGAGCGTGGCCAACTTTGAACATGTTCAAAGCAATCATGGTCGTAGTAGAAGCGTAGTGAGAGCGAACTAAGATCGTAGTAAGATCACAAAGGTCGCTGTAAAATTGTAGCGAAAGCGTGATTCTATTCGGAGAGATTGCGCTACGATCTCACAGCGACGTTAAGCCCCAGCAGTCCCACTAGACCACGATCGCACCACGCTCAACGAGATCTAAAATAATTTCAGATCGTGGTGATGTCACGGTATGAGCGGCATGAAAAGGTAAATTTTCGTTGTTTTCTCGATTCTTCTACGTCCTCATTACGCTTCTACAATGATCCCGCTGCGATTATACCACGTTCTCACCGAGCTTATTCTGCGACCTCACTACGCTTATCAAGAACTTTCTACGCTCTTAACGTTCTCACTACGACCATACCACGAGTTATCCGATTGCAACACGATCTTACTGCGATTATAGCACGTTCTTACCACGATTATACTACGTTCATACCGCGATCTTTCTACGTTCTCAGCAATAACGTCAACATCATGTTCCATATCAATACAGTTCCATTCCTTCTTTTTCTGATTAAAACGTTTCTCGGAAACAATACAGTCATGCCTCCAAAATCTACTAGAACACGTGGGCGTGGTGGTAGGGGCTGATGTAGAGGCAGAGGGAGAAAAGTAACGAATCCTGATCAAGCAGAGATGTCGGACCGACCAAATCAACCTAAATTACAACCTATTGCTGGTCCATCAAGCTCAAATGATGATATTTTGGTGAACGATAGCCGAGATGGCACAGGTGTGTCAATAGATATAGGAAGATGTGGTATGAGTGCCAATGAGACAACTCTCCATCCAAGTAACAATTTATAAAAGTAAACCATTATAGGCCAAGGTACGGTCTTCAAAACGGAGCCTTGGCTCACATCGAACAGCTATCTATAAAGGGTCCAATAATTACTTGTGTAAAACCATTCAGTAAACGGGAAAAACCAACGGTATAATCTAATAAAAACGAGAAGCATGGTTGAGCCGTTAGAGCAAATGGATAATTACATACAGACAAACAAAATCTAGGGAGCTTTTTTATATAGTTTATGTGAAAATGACAATGATAATGATGGTCGTAGTGTGAACGTAGTCAGGTCGTTAGAAGAACGTGATGAGGACGGCAAGGGCGTGCTAGAATCGTACTATGGTCGTGAACAGCGTGGTATAGTCGTAGTGGAAGCGTAGTTTGGTCGTAGTGAGGTCGTAATAACGTCGCTGTGAGATCGTAGCGCAGTCTCTCCGAAAAGAATCACGCTTTCGCTACGCTCTCGCTACGATTGTACAGCGACCTTTGCGAGCTTACTGCGATCTTAGTGCGTTCTCACTACGCTTCTACTACGAACTGATTTCGCCACGACCGCACCACGATTGTTTTGAACATGTTCAAAGTTGGCCACGCTCATCACGATCTTGAAGAACTTCACGACCGTGGTACGACCTTACTGCGATCAGCAAAATTTGCATTTTTTTCACAGATCGTAGTGGGACTGCGGTATTATCACGACCTCACTACGACCATCACGTTCTCATCGCGACCCAACTACGCTTCCACTACGACTTCTATAAAGGGTCCAATAATTACTTGTGTAAAACCATTCAGTAAACGGGAAAAACCAACGGTATAATCTAATAAAAACGAGAAGCATGGTTGAGCCGTTAGAGCAAATGGATAATTACATACAGACAAACAAAATCTAGGGAGCTTTTTTATATAGTTTATGTGAAAATGACAATGATAATGATGGTCGTAGTGTGAACGTAGTCAGGTCGTAAGAAGAACGTGATGAGGACGGCAAGGGCGTGCTAGAATCGTACTATGGTCGTGAACAGCGTGGTATAGTCGTAGTGGAAGCGTAGTTTGGTCGTAGTGAGGTCGTAATAACGTCGCTGTGAGATCGTAGCGCAGTCTCTCCGAAAAGAATCACGCTTTCGCTACGCTCTCGCTACGATTGTACAGCGACCTTTGCGAGCTTACTGCGATCTTAGTGCGTTCTCACTACGCTTCTACTACGAACTGATTTCGCCACGACCGCACCACGATTGTTTTGAACATGTTCAAAGTTGGCCACGCTCATCACGATCTTGAAGAACTTCACGACCGTGGTACGACCTTACTGCGATCAGCAAAATTTGCATTTTTTTCACAGATCGTAGTGGGACTGCGGTATTATCACGACCTCACTACGACCATCACGTTCTCATCGCGACCCAACTACGCTTCCACTACGACAATACCATGCTGTTCACGACCATAGTACAATTCTAGCATGCCCTTGCCGTCCTCATCACGCTCTTCTTACGACCTGACTACGTTCACACTACGACCATCATTCTCATTTTCAAGTTCACATAAAATATATAAAAAAGCTCCCTAGATTTTGTTTGTCTGAATGTAATTATCCCTTTGCTCTAACGGCTCAACCATGCTTTGTTTTTTGTAGATTAGACCGTTGGTTTTCCCGTTTAAATGGTTTTACACCAGTAACATTTTGGGCCCTTTATAGCGTGCTGTTCTGTGTGAGCCAAGGCTCCGTGTTGAAGGCCGTACCTAGGCCTATAAAGGTTTACTTTTATAAATTGTTACTTAGATGAAGAGTTGTCTCATCGGCACACATACCACATCTTCCTATATCTATTGACACATCTGTGTCATCTCTGCTATCGTTCACTAAAATACAGTCATTTGAGCTTAATGAACCAGCAATAGGTTGTGATTTAGGTTGGATTGGTCGGTCAGACATCTCTGCTAGATCAGGATTCGTTACTTTGCTCCCTCTGTCTTTACATCAACCTCTACAACCACGCCCACCTGTTCTAGTAGATGTTGGTGGTGTGGACTGTACTGTTTCCGAGAAATCTACGTATTAATCTGAATAGAAGGATTTGAACTGTATTGATATGGAACACAATGTTGACGTTATTGCTGAGAACGTAGTAAGATCGCGGTATGAACACAGTATAATCGTGGTTAGAACGTGTTATAATCGCAGTAAGATCACGTTGCAATCGGATAACTCGTGGTATGGTCGTAATGAGAACGTGAAGAGCGTAGAAAGTTCTTGATAAGCGTAGTGAGGTCGCAGAATAAGCGCGGTGAGAACATGGTATAATCGTAGCGGGATCGTTGTAGAAGCGTAATGGTTGTAGTAGCATCGTGAAAGCAACGAAAATTTACATTTGCATGCCGCTCATAACGCGACCATACCACGATCTTAATTTATTTTAGATCACGGTGAGCGTGGTGCGATACTGGGGCTTTAGGAAATGTCTGTTCCAAGACTGGATATGACAATTGTTTTCCAATCTTTCCCGATTTTAATTTTCGTTGGAGTTCGATATTTGAGTTATTTTTACATTGTGCAATGTAAATAAATCTATATCTTTATTTGGTCTTTTTTCCCGAAACAAAAATTGAGTTTCCATATGCCTCTAAAAGTCTTTATTTGTAAAAATAAAATTATGTACTTTAGTCTTATCCCCATGTGATAGGTATAAATTTTAAACAACACATTTCAATCATTTGAAAGTGAGGATTTTATAAATTATAATCATTTCGTGATGGAGATCGATCCATAGCCATGTTAGACTTTGAAGGCGGGTCCAGATTTAAGACGGGAATCATTTCGGAATTTCTAAACATTTTCTCGTGAGTACAGATAACAAATGTGAAAAATACATGAATTGCTGATACAATACAAAATCATATCAATACTACAAAACTTACCAATATAGGTTGATAAACCGCCGATGCTTGTAGAAGTTTGAATATTTGGAATAAAATTTACCTGATATTTATCAAGTTGTTTCTTCTTTTCTTGCAGATGATCATGGAATCGAACTTAGTTTAAAAGACACCATCGCAAAACTTAAACAAAAAATAACAGAGTTAAATGAGCAGGAAGCAAGAACAGAAGAAGAGAAACAAGATTTACAGAAGCAATTAAGAAAATTACAACAGGAGTTAGATGAAAAACAAAATCAATATAGATTAAGGATTGAACAGATAACGGAAAGGACGAGACAACAAATAATAAGGGCAACAGCAGAAGTGGCAGAACAAGTAGCTGAGCATGTCACTAGGGAGTTAGTCGCAGATTTCATGAACTTGTAATAAAGAACAGATTTTATGCCCATATAGCCAGTTACTCACATCCAAACATAACTTTACAAATAAAAACATACCTATTTATCATACAAATATATTCGGTATAATCACGTTTCTCCAACATTCCAGATACTTATACAAAAATAAAACGTTTAGGATAAATGTGTGTTTCCTCTTTTGGACTGGCATCTTGATATTTATCTGGGCCCATATGCATAAAAACTCTTTACATAAATAATTATTAAACTGAAAAATCGCTAGAAAATCCGCTAGTTACGTAAAATTCTTAAGCCGTGTGAAAAGAATTACTAAGTCCTCACTTAACTACATGTAAGGAAGAATACTTAAATCGGATCATTCTTTAAATTTATCATATGATAAACATTATGTCATCACATATACTCATTCGAGTAAAAGTTTACTATGATTATTTACAATGGATGTACAATACATACGTTTAATTAGAGCTAGGGTTTATTCGATTTCGGTATGTAAAACAGTTCAATAGTACGTGATAAAGTCACTGAATGTAAAGCTGATGACCGTAACTGGATTCACGGTCATCTCAAGATGACGAATAAAAAGTTAAGTCAGTATCTGTATTGTCTGTTAAAGTGTTTCTATATCATTTTCTTTGCAAAGCATACATTGATACGATGTAAATTAATAAAAGATTCACACGGAAATCACAAATTAATACCCAGAAATGTGAATGAAACAGGAAATTGGATTTGAAAAAATCGCTAAGATGAGCGTAAATCATAATTAAAATATTTGCAAGAGGACTGTTAAGGTTATAAGCCAAATATAAATTTAAAAAAACAAACTATATCATTCGAAAAATGTTCCTCAAATTTGAAAGTCAATGACGGTTATGTCGAAGAAAGGTGTCAAATGGAATTAAACAATGAACTTTATGAACAATTTACAAATATTGAAGCAAAACTAAAAGAGATAGGGAGATACGAAGACTTGATTTCCGTAATGAAATCTTTATCTAAAGGAGTATTAACTGAAAATATTGCTTTTCATTTGTTACTGGATGTCGGAAGGTTTTATTCCTAGTTAACAATATACTCTACAAGATATGTCATAGACACTCTGGCATTCTAGGTTACTATTAAGAAATTATTCAAGGGTAAAGGAATTTACTTTTTTAGAGGCTATAAAGCCCAAGGAATATCAGCAATAAAATGATAGAAAATGTTTTTAAAATACTACGACCAAACTAATGAAGGTGAGCCCCAGAAAAATAGATCCTTAAAATAGTCTTGTACGAATAGCGTATTACAAGGGGGACCTTGTCAAATTGTACAAACAGAAATGTTATTCATATATCAAGACAACTTTAAAATATTTTAATTTACTTCCTCTTGAACCAAACACATGGGTTCGATATTCATACGTTTAATTAATGGGTATTTTTCTTCAACGTTTCGTCGTATCGCTGTCAATCTGTATTGGAATTTTAACGTCGTTAACAATAAATATTTCACTGTTTACGAAAATATGCAATTTGTTATCATTTTCATGAACTCAAAATACGGCAAATAGTAATAAAGAAATTGATTAAACATATGTATATCCGCTAATTGAGCCCCAATTGAGACAAACTCAACAAAAAGCTATGAATTTAAAAACAGAAATATTCTAGAATTGACGGTCATCCTTTAAAAGTTACGGTCATCCTTTATAAATTACGGTCATCCTTTACAAATTACGGTCATCTTTTAACCAATCATCGTCACCCTTGTTATGAATCTCTGATCCTGTTACGGTCATCTCGATTATGATTTACAGACTTTTAAGCATTTTTTTGAAATCCAATTTCCTTTTTCAAACACATTTCTCGGTAGTAATTTGTGATTTCCATGTGACTGTTTTATTAATTTACATCATACCAATGTATGTTTTGCAAAGAAAATGATATAGATAAACTCATCATAGATACCAGGATAAAATTTTGTATTTACGCCAGACGTGCGTTTCGTCCACAAAAGACTCATCAGTGTTGCTCGAATCAAAAAAAGTTCAAAAGGCCAAAGAAAGTACGAAGTTGAAGAGCATTTAGGACCAACATTCCTAAGAGTTTTGCCAAGTACAGCTAAGGTAGTATATTCCTGAGTTAGAGAAACGCTCTGACAGACAATGCAGATACTGAGCGAATTTTTCATCCGACATCTTCGGATTACCGTGAATCCAGTTACGGTCATCAGCTTTACCCCAGTGAAAGAAAATGTTTAAACAGCTGATAAATTTGCTTATACGAGAAACGGTTGATGTTTTGACGGATGACTGGGAAGAAAAAATATTTATAATCCAAAACTTCTGCCAACTTCATCTTAAATTTATCTTTCATATATGTTGGTGGATAGATATGCCTGTTTATTTACTAGAGACAACAATATACTTTAACTCTAAGATCTATGATAAGGGTTTCAATGAAATAGCACCAGTGTAGCATTTTAAGCATGTGCCTTTAAATAAGTGAATAACACATTTTTTTCATTCAGAATCTTACTATAATCGTTCAGCTTCTAGTGGGCTGCCTCCTCCTTCCATACCCCCTGCTTACAATTCTGTCTACGATTCGAATAAACTTGTCTCAATCTCTTTTTATAAACTATTTTCCATTAACTCGTATAAGGAGTAAGGGCAGTTTTTTACTAATACACACACAATTAGATTAGTGTGTTTACTGTGAGTTATTGTCAACATCTTAGTGTATTTCTGAATATTTCACTAGAAAGTAATTAATGCCTTAAGATTACTGAAAACTGCATACCCGTTTTCTTGATTTTAGACAAATTTGAGCAATTATTAAAAAAAAGTGATAACCTAATTTGAAATAGAAACAACATGAAAAATCGAAATGTACTATGGCCGTAGCTTATTTTAGTAAACTATTCTGTTACCTGTTTTCGTATTTGTGTTACATGTAAATGTTCAAATCTTAATCGATGCTCAACAACTCAATTTTATGTACGTTTATCATCATTGAAAATTATCACACTTCACGTTAAAATGCCAATAAGAGATATCCTATGGCTGAGCGGGGGACTTTTTTTTTTAATTCACCCTCTCGTGTAGACCAATTAAAAATCGATAGTTGAAGGAACAATAAAGTGAATTTGCCTCAAATAACTGAAGACGATGCTGAAGTTTACGTTTTGGCTCAAAATGTTTTTATAGACTGTCAAAATAATGAAAATAAACCATCTTGTTCACTTCTGGGTTTTTTTCTAAATCTATAACGTTGAAATGTATGTGACGTCATAGTAAAAATAGTTAAAATTTAAAATTGAACATTTAAAGACAATACTTATAGGACATTCGTTATGATAAATTAAATAGCACATAGCTGAATGGGTGAGAGCAGATAGTTACCGCTCGAAAAAACCTTGGCTTCGCCTTAGTTGACAATGTTTTCTCGGGGCAGCGATCTGCTCTATCACCCCCTCAGCTATGTGTTATTTATAAACTTGAGTCTGCTACTACCAAGACTCATATATCGTATAATGTGGATTCATTTATTTTCGTGGGCACCACTTTTCGAGGATTGCAGAAAACTTGCCTGTTCGTTGAAATGTAATTTCGTGGTTTTGCCGAATAATGTAAACAACCTGATAGAAAATTTATAATTCGTTGAACATTTGAATTTGTGGTTCACATGCACACACGAATACAACGGTATCCAACGAATAATAATGAGTTCTGTCTGTGTGCTAGTATCCTAAGAGCAGAAGTCAATGTTTTTGCATGCTGACTTAAGCAGATGAAAGAGGCAGTCGTATATCCCTTCACTTTTTCACGGAAGAGGGAGAATAAAAGTTCGGTACATAACGAAGTGAACTAAATCATGGAACTAGCCTACTGAATTGTGAGCTTCAAATATTTCCGATTTATCACGTGATATGGATAAGGTAAAGAAATGTTAGTAAACGTAATTCAGGAACACAAAGTACCTATTATTTTATACAAGTACAAAGTTGAAGAGCATTAATGATCCAAAAGTACAAAAAGTTGTGCCAAATACGGCTAAGGTAATCTATACCTGGGATAAGAAAATCGACCTGGTCAGATTGATTTTAACAGATCCGTATAACGTGTTACGGATTTTATTTTGACCGAAATAAATACTTTAACGAAATATATGAATATCATAAATCTACTTTCCCGGGGCCTGTTTTTTCCCATAGTTATCGTACTACGATAAAATATCAAGATTTATGAGTGATAATGTTTATCAGCTTGGACCCTATATTAGTAAACCTTTGAACAATTGAAGTAAAAAAAATGCAAAATTTACTATAGCAGTCCGTGGTTTTGGAACTTAAAGCTTAAACGTTATTTGTTAATCCAATATGATTAACGTAACTCTTAGTTAAGTTTATATTTTTATGTTGTACATACTGTGTATTTCTTTTACGAAGATGTCTTATGCTATAATGAACCAATATTAAACTCTGAAAATAATATCGAAAGCAGGGTTTCCGCTGGCGGTCGCCATTTTCGCAATTTGCGAAAAAATAATAATTGTGGCGATAAAAATTCGTCATTAACGAAAGAATTTGGCGAAAGAAATATATAGAACGATTTATTTTCCTCCATCTTGTTTATTTACTTTTTTCGAGTTTCTCGGAATTTACCCGATCAGACAATACTCGGAATTCACCTTGACCTCATTAAGATTTGGACAAAAAATCAATAATCAGCTGATTGCATTTTATAGCTATCAACAACAAAGGACTAATTAATAAAGGTGTTGATTGAATTGTTTGACAAAATGATATGGTTAAATGGCTTCCGCTAAATGTCACATACAGAATTTATTTACGACTTTGCGACGCACGTGTTTGAAGCAAACTTTCGACGTCTCCTCTCCTTTTAAAGATAGTTTAGAAAAGAAAGCTGTTGTTGTGACGAAAAATTTTCAAAAGCAAGAAAAATCTCCGATTCAAAACTTTAATTATCCTTTGACTTTAATATAGGTAATTGATTAGGGAGACTACTTTAAAGTCGTTTGAGTGACACGTGTGTTTCAAGCAACTTTTTCATTTACGATGGTCAAGAAAAGAAAGTAAATGTTTAGTGTTTATTCATTAAATGTAAACTCTAAAATAAGTTTGACAGAATAATCATAGACACAATGGGGCAAAATAACCTTATTTAAGGGAAAGGGGAGGGGGTAAGAAAAAAAGGTAAATTTTAAACGAAAAATATAGTTATGTTACTTGGCGAAAAAAATAATAAAGTGGCGAAAAATATATTGTTTTGGCGAAAGAGGTGGCGAAAAAAATAATTGACCCAGGGGAAACCCTGATCGAAAGTATTCAACAGACTTTTCAGATTTTCATTAGCGCATTTAGTAAGTGAGACATACGCTAAGATTTATCCTGTATAAGACTTGGTTCACAGGTAAACAGTTTGGGCATGCATGTTAACAATTTTTGTCTTAGTGAAAAAAACTAGAAATTTGGCTTTACTTGTTTTGTATTTTTTGTTGTTGTTATTTTTGCTTCCTAATTGAAGAGCGGTTACATGGCACTTTATTTTTTTTGTAATGCATTAACAAGATAGCACATGTAATAAAAATAAATAAAAGACGAAGACCACAAAGACAAAAGAATAAGGAAAACACATATGAAAAACACGTGAAAAATTTCACATGAGATTTACCTCAAACCAGCTTATACATGAAATTACATGAAATTTATCATGCGAATTTCACGTGAGTCCTAGAAATTTATGTTTATGGCATTGTCAATTCGTGTTCGATCTATGAGTTTGATAATCCCTTTGGCATATTTCGCCTCTATTTTTTAACGTCTAGAGAATGTGGTGCTTATCTGCATGTTTCATAACATGGCATTTGTTAATGCTTCATAACCCAGAATGTGCTCTTGAAAAAAAGGTCCTACAGAGTTAGGTGGAAGAACGGATGAAATCGACATAAGTTCTCTGTCACCATCATAAATAGGTTGAAACACGCGATGTGTCTGTATCCCAACTCTCTATCGGCATGTTTCGCGGTCTGAGTTTTTATTTATTATAATATTCGTCTGTTATGTAATTGTACGGATTGTATCCTGAATGTGATTTCAACACGATAGGTAATTATGCTGAACAGACTTTGCTGGTCTCGTTCATATAAGAATGTATGTTATTTCCTCAGTTTCAGTTCCTAAACTTGTATTGTCTACATTTAAATCGATTGTCGAGATCTCAACATCGGAAAACTAGTCTTAGATAATAGATTTCTTAATTTCTAATAATTTTTATTGTAATTGTTGGCTTAAGGCTGGCTTTCAGTAACTACTCAAATCCCAGACCTGTCCTTTTTGTCTTTTTGGGTTGTTTGGTTGTTTTTATCAATCTAATGAATAAAGTCTTTCTCAACTAATTTCTATACTTTGCACTTAGGTTTTGCTGTTGCATCACTGTCCTATGTAAGGGAGAGGGTTTGGTGTCAGCAACATGCTTAATTACGTCACGTTCTGTATGTATTTGTCCCATGTCACGAGCCTGTAATTTCGTTGTTGTAGTTTCTTGCTGTTTTTTGGTTTAAATAAAGAGTGTATACCAATTAAAGACTGTAATAGTTTTTAAACGACGAAAAATCATCTATCCAATAAAAAATTCTAACATATTTCAGATGCAACGGCTACATGCGTAATAGAAATCAATACATACTAGTTATACGGTTAAAATAGACAATTTCTACCGCTGATCTGACCTTTATAGTAGCCAGAACATTTTGACACTGCTTTCCAAGCTTTATGGTAATTTCAACTTCCGTGTTCAGGTTAGTGCGGATCAAGTTGGTAGATTATACAGGTTTTTATTGTGTTTTAGTTTTACGAGATTCGTTCTAGATAATTAATGGAGTGTTCGCATTCTACATCTTTCTTTCCAGTAACAAGTCAAGATATAGACTGCGTGTGGTGTTTGTCTTTGTTTGTCTTTGTGTTGTTTCCTATTTTTTGCATCGAGTGTTGATGATTGATGTGGTCCGTTTTACTGCTGAGTATTTTTTATTGATCCCGTTAGTCTTTCTTTGTAAATAAAAAATGATGCACATGAATCATAATTGTTCTTCCAATTATGATTATTCGAAAAGTTTACATACAGGACGCCGATATATGTAAAGACGACACTTTAATGGGTAAAGACAAAGAAAATAAAATCAATTATTTGTCTGTAGTTGGTATCCGAAGATAAATTGAGTGTGTGGTTACTTGATATTTAGATTTTTTTATATTAGGAATTAACTGCAATGAAGACAACATTGTCGACGGTTAATGGTTCTTCTACGAATGTGCCATACTATTTGTCCTTTTAAAAGATTATCAGATGGTAAACAACCCTCTCAATTTTGTCTTGATTTTTTTTCCTCATTTCTGTCTATCATGGTTACTCAGATATCAAAATGTTGTTCAACAATAACAGTCTCGTTAATTTTTTTACCTACACAACATTAGCACTTTATCCGAGTTAAAACTTGCAAAAAAGCACCGAACTTATTTATTGTTTACTTTTAGCAAAACACTGCCATAATCTGTTCGATGTTGTCTGGTTAGTTTAGTAATTTTAATAACAAAGTTGATAACCGTAAAATATTACAAATATTACAAAATACTTCTATAAAAAATATTTTCCAAGTATTGTTAAATCGTTACAGTTACAGATAAGCCAATAAAACTTGCATGCTATACAAGTAAAATCCTACGTCGTTTCAGTTGATGAACTGTCTTTTTTAAGTATCTTTGCAATTCTCCTCTTAATACATTCTGGACACAGATGGTTGTAGTCCAAGCATACCATTAAGATAATTGGCGTTGCCAACATTACTACGCCAAAATACCCAAATGAGGCAGCAGAAGGTCTGTCGTCACGTGCTGAGATTCTTCGTCTAATGGCGGATGAAGTGTTTTTGTTGTCCACAGTCAAATTTCCTTTAAGTTCAATAATTTCTTTCAGCTCCGCTAAAGTTAGGTTAAGATCCTTCAGGTACCCCCATTTGTAAACTGAAAGAAGAGAAACATATTGAACGATATTTTTGATTAGAATGCCGATATATAGTTAGTTATTCGAAATGAAATTATAAAAAATATTTCTCATTGTCTTAGAAAATTGCTACCTTTACTGAATAACAATTACGACATTTTACAAGTTGAACATTTTCAGAATCAATCTCTTATTCATAAAACTTGTAGTTTGACGGATAGCTCTATAGCAATGATATCGATGAACTAGTCAGGATTCTACTTCGTCAAAATTATCTCCCCATTACGCCAGTTCATTTTCACAACCGTAGAAATGGAAGCCATTGAAAGGATGACGCGCTGCCAATTTTGCTCTCGGAAACCGATAAATTTATCCACATTGCACCATTACGATCCTTCTATGTCAGTTGTATTTTAAAAGACAAATGTATCAACTAGCTAATGAGCATCAGTTAATGATCTTGTCTGCATTGATTCAACTTAGAACTATTGTCTGATCGGTTGTCAGGTGGAATTTTCGAAAATTCATATACATCTTAAAAAATTCTAATTAAATACTTCGTGGAAGGGCAGACTAGATTTTTTTAGAGGTTGAAGACTATAAACCCTAGTTTTCACACACAAAACATTATAATTTTTCGAAGATATGCATTTTCATCAACCAACTTGAAAGACTTTCAGTAAAAAAATAGCTATTCGAACACACCTACTCTGTTTTTGTGATTCATTAGATAGGTATTTCACTTGACCCATATATTTCATCTTTTAGTACTGTGATTTTTTTATGTTATAAAGTCAACCTGTAGCTTTGATATATCAAAATGATAGAATCTGAAGCGAGACAATGTATGAAATATTCTTGGTTTGTACGATATCAAGACAAAATATTCAACTCAAACACGCCCTAACATAAAAAGGTGCACTCGATTTTCTCTTTTCGATACAATTGTTACCCAATTTTTGGAATTTGTTCTTGGGTCACATAATGGAAGAGCAGACACGAAAATTACTGAACCAATAGATTGATATGTTTTCCGTCCGTGGTAAAAAAAAATTAAAAATCGGAGGTTATGCATTTTCTACATCCAACTTGAAAGATACCCATGTCGTCGACTTGATATCTAATTGTTCTGCTTAACTATGTACTAAATAAATTGAAAACTTATGCAAATGGTGTTTTTAAAATAAAACACTTCGTAATTGAGAAGAAAATTGTAATTTTGTTTGTTTCTATTAACTTTTAAAATTTTTGTCACTATAGTAAACATTACAGTAAGCATTTATCGCCTTCTCTAACAAAGAGCTTCGATTCTTTTGTTCTATTTCAACCGGGTTTCCGACTGGATTAACAAAATGTAAAATATGCACATTTCGAAAATATTTTATTTCTGACCAGTGTGGCTTGAAATTGAAAAAAAATATTCGGAAGTTACGAACACAAGCAAAAGTAAAATCACAAAACTCAGAGGAAAATTCAAAAATTTTGCTTTATACATTTTTAACACAAAACAACTCAACTGAAACATTATAAAACATACCGGAACAAAATAAGCTGCCCCCGACTGCCTCGTTTAATAAAAAAATATCAAAATTTCCAAATAAACAACTCAACTGAAACATTATAAAACATGCCTGAACAAAATAAGCTGCCCCCGACTGCTTCGTTTAATAAAAAAATATCAAAATTTCCCAATAAAACTTTTACCGGGACAAACGTGCAAAGATACAAGCTAATGCTTTAAAAATATCAATCTTTCATCTTTATGTGGATGTGTTGGGTAAATGTTTTTTTTCAAAGATTTTATTTTACTCGGAATTGTGATTTTTTGCTTATTCTAACAATTTCAACAATTATTGACCGTTTTCGTCTTTTGAAATTTACTTTTCATATAGATCACGACCTGGATATTCGATATCATTGAACAAGATATTCATTTCTCTAGGAATTGCAAATCCTTTTTGAAATATTTTATTCTCTGTTCATTGCACATTCGATTTCAAAATGATACCAATCCAGCTTTGTTAAAGCTCAAGGCGTTATCAGATATTACCCTGTTATTTTTTTACTTTGTATCTAAATTAGAATACTAAAAATAAGATAGCTGTAAAGACAAGAAAAGCTTGAATACCAAATTAATCGATGCAGGTAATCAGGGTTAATTTTCAGTCATTTTTTTCCGACGTAGTCGGTATAGTTTCGGTTTGTGCCCTTTGAACTTAAGGACGCTTAACTATGGCAACAGAATACGCATGTTAGAGCATCTGTGATTGGACAAAATGCTGTCATGGTGGGTGATTTGGTTGTGTTTGAAAAAACGTCTCGTTAATTATATCGTGATGGAAAGCAAGTGAAAAAGTATAAATATTTGGACTAGATCTTACAAAGATTTATATTTTTATTAAAATGATTGTTTCTACAATAGCTCTTTGCATCCGTGACAGCTGTTTATTCGGGACAATGTAAACTTTGTTGTACGAACGTACATGAATTTTAGAACGCACCTAAGCGGGGTTTTGGTGAATGTAAACAAAAAGATACGAGGACCGAGATTCTGAACACAATCAGAGAAAACGTTATTTAAATGGTATCTTTGTGCTTCTGAAGGTTATCGAAATGATAGTTTTAAACATATACTCAAATTTAAATACGTCGAATATCTTTTTTAAAGATAGTTCTTGTTTGGACATCTTTTCAATAATTATTTTTTTTAAAATAGCAACATATACTGACTGCTCTCAATTTGCATTTGTCTGTTAATATAAAAGATATAAGCAGAGGCTTTCCCATTAGGTCGAGCAACTTTGGTGTTTTCCTATGTTTACTGTGAGACTTTACAGCCATTATTTTTTTTTTTTAGAAAACTTGACAGTTTTTTAGCATTTCAATAAAACTTTTGGATTTCAATCATTTCTCTTTGAAAGATATTATACGATGAATAATGTTTGTTACATACCAGGACATTCGCGTAGATTACACCATTCCAACGTTGTATTTTTACCTTCACAGAAAGATTCTCCATTTGTTGAAACAGGGTTATTACATTCTCTAACCTTCAATCTGGTGCCATTTCCACAAGAATGAGAGCAATGCCCTGCTGTTTGCCAACATCCCCAACTTCCTAAACATAAATTAGAAATGAATTGTAATTCAGGTATAATAACTTACTTTTTTATGCAAAAAATCACATTTGAAATGCCTTTATATAGAACTCAGAATTCAAAATTGAACTTAAAATCCAACATTTATCTCTACATAAGTAATGGTAGAGGAGATTTTAGAATCACAAATCCGTCCTTCTCTGCTTTGAAATTAATATCAAAACGACAATGAAAATATCTGTCTTCAGACTGGATACCTTAAATTCACAACATCCTTATTCGCTCGATCGTCAAGATGTTCGACTAACATTCTTGTAAAGTTTTGACCTTCATCTTTTCTACAGCAAATGACAGACTTTAGAAATATTGGGATGAGTTGTTTTCAACCATCAGTGTCATGTGGATTCTTGTAACATCAAAAGATAGTCAGATACACTTTTTCTTTGAGCAACAAAAAAAATTCCCTTATGAAACATCGAACTGATTCAAAAAACAAACACAACAAAGATGACAAAATGATCATTTTTGCTGAGGTTACTAGATTAATTTTTCAACATCTTTTCCTGATTTATTGAAGTAAGTGAACAAGTAGGCAACAACATAAATACAGTCCGTTTCCAATGAAAGGCCAATTGTCTGTTGGAAAACTTGTCACACAAACACAATCAATAATTTGTTAAGAAATCAAACATCTTAAAAATGCCAGTACTAGTAGGGGTGAATTTTGTGTTTTTATCAGAGGATACATTTTAAAGGGTGAACGATCCCTTTTCAAACTAGAGATATTTTTTTACATTGAACTTTTTTTTGTCGAAAAAAGTAAGACTTATTTGCTCAATCTGTCTTAAAATTTAGAATGAAAAATAATAGTGCACAGGGTAGAAAAGAAACATTTTTTTGCTATTGCAAGATAAAAGACACTTAGATGTACTGCACAAATCTGTTAGTATCCGAATGTGGTTCCCATCGCTATTACATTAAGTAGCAACAAACACGTAGCTTGGCTTTGATTACTAATACATTGATGTTGATAGTTTTTTTTAAGCTCGTAACTGACCCAGCAATGTTCGTTGTTTGTATGAGTCATGAGATTTAGGTATCCAAAAAAGAGTAAAAGAACCTTCAGTCCATCTTCTCTTGTTTAAATTCTACTTTGAGGCTATTTCGTGGCTGTCTGTTTTTAAAGGTAGAGAAAGCCGGAGTGCCTAGAGAAAACCACCGACTTTCGATATGAAAACTGACAATCCTTTTCAATAAAGATTGCAGTCCAATGCCCCTGCATTAGCGGGGTTCAAACTCACAACATCAGTGCTGACTGGCTAGTTTTTACAGTAGAAGGACCACTTATACCACTTCGTCACCGAGGACCCTTATGCATGTTATTAAATGCAAATTAAAGTCACAACTGGTTAAGGTATAAGAGATGATAGAACAGACTGTAGATCTTTTCAATTGAATACATTTAAGATGAAGGATGGCATCAAGACATTCTCTGACACATTTCTGAAAATGCCAATGGAAATGTCTGAAAACCTGTAACGACCAATATCCGAGATAAAAGATATTAGTTTGTATAAGTTGAAATAATAATTTGTAACAGTGGCTTCATTATATAAGTTGAACAGAGAATGAAGTTAAGAAATTTTACAGAATGGTTCTCACTGTTAGTCAAGTCTGAAATTCTTGTAGTATTGCACACGGCAGTGTCCGGTTATTAATGCTTTTGAATCTAGCACAATGATCTGAACATATTAAATCAAAGAAAAATTGGCATGGTCTGCATTGTAATACGATTATTTATTAACTGTTTTCAAAACTTCGAATTTAAGGTTCTCAATCGAATCTCCAAATTGATTCGAGCGTTTATGATGATTCTTTTACGTCAAACATACCGGTATCTAAAATAAATTTATTTGACTGATTCGTTTGACAGTTGAAGCATTTTTAAAGAAAATCGATCAATTTGGCGATGTTTTGGTTAATTATCATGGTTTGTATGGTCGGAATTTATTTATGAGTTTGTAATATCAATCCTAGCACTACTATTTCCTTAGTTTATTCCATTCATTGCATGTAAAAATAACAGATGTGTAGGAAAGCCTACAAAAAGTTTTTCATGTCGACCTAATTTCGATAAGCATAAATGATATTAAGTTTCATCGTACGGCTAAAGTAACCTGTCCTGTTCTGCGTTTTAATATTGTACAATTTTGAAGAGCAATTGTCTAGTTGTCTAAATAAGTCTTTTCTTGGTTTTTCTAATAGTCTCTGTTGACTTGGGTGGGTAATTTTGAATGTGTAAAATATGATAAAAACCTCATAAATTCTTGTGTAGCCCATGTTTTTTAAATACGCGCGTACTCGATCAAGGCTTTCCCAAAACATGCAAGAAAACCAATTATTTTATTCCTTTCATACTTGGACTTTGATTAAACAGTATTTATTAATGAAAAATTACAACAATACAGCATTAAAGTATTACAATGTTACAAAATTTTCAAATATATATAATTTTTCAAAATGCAGCTTTGAAATATAATTTGAGAAAGTGACTTCAGTTTCACTATGATCTTTACAACTCTAAGTCTTGGGAATAAAACTGATAAGCGTGAAATAATTTATAAAAATCTTTCATTTCTTCTTTTTTCCTATTTTTTTAGGGGGGGGGGGGTGTCTGAGTTTTCCTTCAACGTCTTCAAAGTCTGTGCTATTTTGGTCATTCCTATTCTCCGAATGAAAGAAGTAATCAGTACTTCGATACCATTAGGAAAATACGTATATTGTTTTAATAATAATTACTGTAATAAATTTCTAAATAGTTGTTAATTAAAGCCTATATATTTCACTCCGTCATAGCTCTGGAGTCTTGTCCAAGATTGGATTTACTTCTGCTTTATTTGTAAAGCTGCTCTTAAACCGATTTTATTAGATTTGAACTTCAAAACTATTTGGACCTCGAGTATCAAACATTAATTGCTGAAATTTACATTTGATGCATTAAAATGGGAAGAATTGATGTTATAGCAATAGCCAAATATAACTCTGCTTCCAAAATCTGAAAATGTCTTCTCTGTTATAATCTTTACAACGAAATATATTTCATCTTAAGGGAAAATGCCATTATTCAAAGATAAAAATTACATATCTTAAGGCGACAAACATAATAACATGTCTTGTGTTGATTTCAAATAAATGTTTCATATTTTTGTTGATGTAATGGCATTCTACAAAATTATAATATCTACGGATGAAAATATAAAAAAACAACCAAAAAATAATTATGGCCTATATATACAAATGTCTTCTATAAGGAAGCACAATACAAAGATCCAACTCCCAAGTTTTAAAATGCTGTAACTTTCTTAATAATGCTTAAAAACTTATAAAAGTGGTAGTTTTGGATAGCTAACAGATTATTCTTTCAAATTAATGCAATGTAAGTATTATGCAACAATTATGTAATCAATCATAATGCTAACTGTGTCTAAAATATTTTTCACCAAATTTCCACTTTCAAATGAAATTAGATTAAGCATAGGTATCCCTAGAGGGTTGATTTTATTATATGTTGTTCCTATGGCCATTATCTACAAAAGCGTGTCTCAGATTTCAGATAAAATGTATAGAACAAATTTTACACATATTAAACATTATCTTCTTTTATGTGGTTAGGATGTTTACACTAATTAGAGATTTATGAGAGAATGGAATACAGTAGAGACAATCTAAGACACCCTTTTGAAGCCCATGCTGTGTTGATTAAGATTTCGTTAAAGTTTTCTGTATAGTTAAAGAGATGATAGAGCTAAATTCATTCAAGTGAACTTACCCAGATTTTGCCACTAATTACATAATAATTGATTACATAATGATTGCATAATGAAAATATTGCATTCATTTAAAAGATTAACTCTTCACCGTTCCTATAACCCAAATTCGGGTCATAAGCACTTTTTTGCGTAAAATTTGGATTCAAACCTTAAGTTCTTTGCCATTTGACTATCAACAGATTTCACCAAGGGCTTAAATGACACTTGTGAGTTTTCGCTACACGTTAAAATGGCAGTTGTGTATTTTGGGGCTGATCTTTGTGGTTGAATAAAGCAATTAAAAAAAATCAGCTAAAATTTAATAGAAAAAACTTTAGAATTGTGTTAATCTCGAATTATGAAAATATTGTGTTTGGTTGTTATAAACCCCAAAAATCGGTCCGTTATGGATCTTTTTCTTTCAGGTTTGTGTTGAGCTTTATAAAATGAAGGTTCATTGAGTTTTTTTTTAGTAATTTCTACGAAACACAAATAAAAACAGTGAACATTGTCAACATGTCAGTAATTTTCAGCAACTATTTCTTAGAATTTCTGCCCATACCAGTAAAAACGTGCATATTGTGGTTCCAGAGGCCAAATAGTATAAATAAAATGCATTTCTAACTACTTGCTTGTTTTTGAATTAAAATCATAATTACCCTCCCCCTTTCCCCTTTTCCCCCTCTCCCCTCCCTCCTGGTTTTACAGACCATCCCACATTGTGTGTTCTTTTAAAGATGTAAAAAAAATAAAGTTTTTACGTCTTTTTGAATATCTTGTTATAATCTAATATTTGTATGTGAAAGGTCAACATAAAAATAAATATTACAAATAACATTGAAAATAAGTATGAATTTAGTCAATCTTAACCGTCTGGTTCGTAGCTGAGGGGATGTATCTGAGGCTAGTAATCAAGCGATCCGGGTTCACATCCTGCAAGGATGAATGTACGGTTTTAAAAAAAACCAATACCAATATTAAATAACTTGATTTAACTTTAATTTAATTCTAATTTCAAATTAAAAATGCTTTTTTCCTTGTGACAAAGTTAATTGTCTGTCTTTATTTATAGTCGTTTATAGAATAATAGAGACATACATGTTAAGATAATCTATTACAAATCGATAACTATGGGATTCTGAAGCGGCAAGACTTTTGTTTTTCTGTCTTTTAAATGATTGTAGGGATTAGAGTGTGGGTGCACTCCAGTTGCACAGTTTAGCTACGTTTTTTACCCAGAAAGCTCGAAATAGCAATTTTGACCCAAATCACCAACATAGCATGTTTGGCTATAAAAATTGCTGTTTCTCACATAAAAGACCATGCAGGGTTCTAACATTACCTATGTAAATTTTTAAATTGTTTGCATGCACATTGAACGACAAATTTATATGACGTTTCAAAAGATTTTCTGACGTCAGACACACTAATCGATGAATGTGTTTGTAGATGTTTTTGTGTTCTGTTAAATTGTCCCTTTTAAAATTGTTATACGATGATGACTGATGTACCCATATTTTGACTATTTTATTTATTGTGTCTGTTTGGTTTACGCATCAATGTAAATATAACGGAATTTGACGAGACTGTCATCAAAGTGAGAGGGTGAGCGCTATAAAACCAGGTTTAGTACACCATTTTCTACATTACCAAGTCAGGAATATGACAGTTCTTGTCCATTCGTTTTTGATGCGTTTTGTTATTTGATTTTGCCGTGTGATTATGGACTTTCCGAATTGATTTTCCTCTAAGTTCAGTATTTTTGTGATCTTACTTTTTTCTTAGAGATGTTATTTCTAACATTTTATTTGAATGCTCTGTTGATACTATTTCCATAAATAAACTTCAAAAAAGGACATTTTGTATCGAAATTTTACAATTTCTGAGTTTTTTTTATTGTTGTCACGTGACATTGGACTGATTATCACGTGATCAAAGATGATATATTTTTTTTACAAACCTGTCATTAACATTACTGAAAAACTATTTTCTATAAAAAAAAGTCTTAGTTGATAAGTCTACTAACAGTAATAAGAAAGTTATGATTGATTGAAATTTGATCGTTGATAGTACAATTGTTGCCGAATGGTAAAGAGTTAATCTTTTATCTTTCTATATATAAAATTGAGAATGGAAATGGGGAATGTGCCAAAGAGACAACAACCCGACCATTGAAAAAAACAACAGCAGAAGGTCACCAACAGGTCTTCAATGTAGCGAGAAATTCCCGCACCCGGAGGCGTCCTTCAGCTGACCCCGAAACAAATATATACTAGTTCAGTGATAATGAACGCCATACTAATTTCCAAATTGTACACAAGAAACTAAAATTAAAATAATACAAGACTAACAAAGACCAGAGGCTCCTGACTTGGGACAGGCGTAAAAATGCGGCGGGGTTAAACATGTTTGTGAGATCTCAACCCTCCCCATATATACCTTTTTATTATTTTCTATTCATTCATTAGAAGGTTACATCATTTCAAAGGTTAGTGATTGGAAGTAAAAAAATCTTTGTATTGTGCTACCTTAAGAGAACCAGTGAATAAAATGAACCAAACATGACATGACTGTTTCTTATGAAGTACCGTCCGCGTGTTGTTACTTTGAAGCCGATCCGTCATCCAAGATAGTCACCATAGAGGGACTTAGTTTAACAGATGGACAATACATATGAATGTTGTCTGTCCTTTGGTCGGGTTATTGTCTCTTTGACACATTCCTCATTTCTATTCTCAATTTCAAATATCTTAATTTAGAGAACCACTATATTGAATGAAATAAAACATAGCATGAATGTTCCTTATGAGGTGTTGATCTAGATTTGTGTCTTTGATGGCGATCACTGAATCATTCAAAATTGCCGCCAGCGGGGGACTTAGTTGAACATAGAACCGTATGGAAAAATATGCAAATGTTTTATTTTAGAGAACCACTCAGTGACTCATTGGAATGAAATTAAACATGGCATGAATGTTCCTAAAATGTGGTTACTTCATAGCTAGCCAATAAATCATCTAAGATGGCTGCCATCGGGGAACTAATTTTAACAAAGGACCCTTTGTGAAATACATACAAAAGTATGCTTTTGAATAACCACTGAATGGAATGAAACCAAACATGGAATGCATGTTATTTACGAGGTGCTGACCAAATGTTGTTACTTTGGAGCAAATCCATCAACTAAGATGGCTCCTAACGGGGGACCTAGTTTACCAAAGGACCCTAGGGAAATATATACAAATGTCGTCTTCTAGAAAACCGCTTAATGGATTTAAACCAACCATAGCATGAATGTTTCTTTCGAGGTTCAAACCATGTGTTTAACCATGCAGCTGATTTGTAATCCAAGATGATTGTAAGCAGAGGAAACATGTTTAACATAGGACCTTATTGACTTGAGTTATCATTGATATGTTCATAATCGTCAATGCTCTTTTACTTTATTTGGCCTTTTAAACATTTTATGATTCGAGCGTCATAATGAGTCTTTTGTAGACGGAACGCACGTCTGGCGTAAATATAAAATTTTAGTCCTGGTATCTATGATAATCTTTTGCATGAAATTATTGTTTTTATTCGAAAACTTCGACGCGTTTGAGAACACCCCATGATAAACAAAATTGAGATAGAGCCAAATTTCAAATATATTTATAACCTTTTAAAACAAATTATAAATTATTGACTCCCAAATTAATAAGAGAACGTATCAAATGCAAAAACAAACATAAATTGCCAGTCAAATGATGGAAATTGAAGAAAAATTGATCGTTTCCTTAACATTGAACAACAAATCTTTAAAAAGAAAATCACATTTCTGTTATAACATTCATTTGTCTGTCACAATTTTAAAACACCCCTAAATTATGTTGGTACTTAAAAATATTGAACTATCGATCTATTGTAACATTTAAGGGAGACACGGAAAATGATGAAAAAAATATATATATAAGTTATGTTTAAACTAAAAATGTGTTCATAAAATTTAATAAAATCACATTTTGATATTTAGGTGACACGCCATTTCGATAATTTATAATATCAAAGTGTTTGCTTTCATTTTTGTGTACTCGAATTTTCACACCTTACAGCTCCATAGAATTTCGAAAATGGCCGCTAGATTGCGACCTAACATGATATTTAACGTGACCGTTTTTCATCATGAACATAATCATACCATTATCTTAACAGTTCAACTTTATCGAAATCAATTCAGCAGTCAGTTGTTTTATTTTTTCGTTTATATTTGGACAATTGATTCTTGTTATAACGGCTTACACGGCACAAATTGCATTATGAACACATAATCATGGCTGAATAATATGATAAAACACAATAGTCCAGTCAATCTAGAACTACCCTTGAATTGACTGTAACAGAAGATTTTTAAAGTTTTAATCTTTAGCATTATACTCCAAATATATACAGAAAAAATCCCACTAATGATAAAACCTAACTTGAGGGAAAAAAATTATAATTTTAAATTCGTATGGAGATTTGCATTAATATTGTAGATAACTCTGCTTAAAAGCTAAAAATATCAATAAAAATTGATACAAAATTATAACTTTGTCGCTTCTATTCAACAGAATGTATTTATATTTTAGCCGTCTTTAGAGTATAAAAAACAACCCTGAAGGTGTTTTCATATCTTGTATCAAGCAACAACCTATATTTCATAATTCATAAGTTGATCATTTATTAGATTTTTTTCAGCATGTCAAGGTATAGAATCTCAAATTGAATAAAACATTTTTTTTTTTTGTTAAATGGTCACAAAGCCAAACATTTGCAATTTCTATATGAGAAATGTGCCAATTTTTTTTTTTTTAAATACCCAAAACACTTCGGTTTTGTGCATTTAATGAGCAGAAGATTATATAATATAGTCAAATATTTAACATTTAAGAAAAGCAAGCAAAAGCTGAAAAAATCTGAAAAAATGACTCATTTTTGCAGAGTTATCTCCCTTTCCAATTGTAATTTCCATAAGAAATTAAAAATGCTGATTTTGAGTTTTCCTCAAGTTAGGTTTTATGGGACTTTTTTCTGTGTATCTTGACGCTAAATGCTATAGATAAGAACTAAATCATTTTCTGTTGCAATCAGTTTGATGTTCAAACTTTGGACGACAACGTTAAATTTATTAAAATCAGGTTTTATTTAATATCGATTCAGACGATGAATCATGACGAATTACTTTTTAACAATGCGTAAATGTTTCACGATCTGATCACAATGCTTGACCATCGTTAGTTATTATTTCAGTATCATAACTCTCGATAAACTGAATGACACCCATGTACACAGGCAAAATTTGCTCACTTTAATTTCACATGAATCTCACATGAAGTTCACATAAAAAAAATGCAAAAAAATAATGTTTTTCATAATTTAATTCAATTTAAAAATTTAGATGTTATTTGAATTACTCTGTTTGAAAATTCATGTGAATTTCACATGAAAAAAAATATACTTGATTTCCATGTGAAATTCAAATGAGTTTCACATGAGTTTCACATGAGGTTCACATAAAACTCACAAAAATCCTTTAACGAGAGTTTCATGTATAAGGTCGTTTGAGGTGAAATTTATGTGAATTTCACGTGAGATTCACATGAATTTAAATTCACTTGAAATTGATGTGAGTGAAATGCCCGTCTATGTCATTTTTGCCTATTCTACTTAGTTTCCTGTAACAAGTAAGGCTATCGACTGCCTGTGTTGTTTGTCTTTGTGCTGTTCCATCTTTTTTGCATCAAGTGTTGATGATTGATGTGGTCTGCTGTATTGCTGAATATTTTGATCCGTTAGCCTTTCTATACATATAAAAATTGATATCCTACTTGTTCTTCCAATTATTATCTAAACATAGACATATAGGACGTCGATATATGGAAAGATGGCTCTTTAATGGCTCAAGACAAGGAAAGTAATACCATTAAATATTTAGCTGCAGTGGGAATTCCGAAGATAAATTTAGTGCGTGGTTACTTGATATTTAGATTTTTTTCATATAAGGAATTAACTGCAATAAAGATAACATTGTCGACGGTTAATGGTTCTTCAAGGAATCTGCCATACTATTCGTCATTTTAAAAAATCAAAGATACTCTCAGATTGTGAACAATCCTCTCAATTTTGTCTTGAATTCTTTTTTTTTAATTTTGTCTATAATGGTTACTCGGGTACCAAATTGCTGTTCGGCAATTACAACATTACATTACATACACAACCCTTACATGTTATCTGATCAAACTACTTTCGGCAACTTCGTTTTATAAATATACGCACAAGTTTAGTGTTTACTTTTAGAAAAACACTGCCATAATCTGTTAATGTTGTTTAGTAGTTTTAATAAAACAGTTCATAAGTGTAAAATATTACAAATATTACAAAATAATACTTTAACTTTTTTCAAGTATTGATAAATCGTTACAGTTATAGATAAGTCAAACACACATTTGCATGCTCTACTTGTTAATCCCTACGTCGTTTCAGTTGATGAACTGAATTTTTTAAACATTCTTGCAATTCTCCTCTTTATACATTCTGGACACAGATGGTTGTAGTCTAAGCATACCATTAAGACCATGGGCGTTGCCAACATCACTACACCAAAATACCCAAATGATGCCGCAGAAGGTCTGTCGTCACGTGCTGAGATTCTTCGTCTGATGGCGGATGATGTGTTTTTGTTGTCAACAGTCAAATTTCCTTTAAGTTCAATAAGTTCTTCTTTCATAATTTCTTTCAGCTCCGCTACAGATAGGTTAAGATCCTTCAGGTACCCCCATTTGTAAACTAGAAGAAAGGAAACATAATGAACGATATTTATGTTTAGAATGCCGATATATAGTTAGTCATTCGAAATGGAATTATAAAAATAAATGTGGGTTTTCTCATTGTCTTAGAAAATTGCTACCTTAACTGAATAACAATTACGACATTTTACGAGTTAAACATTTTCAGAATCAATCTCTTATTTATAAAACTGGTTGTTTGACGGATAGCTCAATAGCAATAATATCGATAAACAAAATGTAAAATATGCACATTTCGAAAATATTGTTCAGTGTTGCTTGAATTTGAATCAAATATCGAACTTCGGAAGTTACGAAGACATGCACACAGTAGAATCACCGAGGAAAATTCAAAAAGGAAAGTTCCTAATCAAATGGAAAAATAAAAACTACTAATTTAATCGATCGTTCTAAAAAAAATTATGTTACGTCATTTGATTAGATATCACCGTTGATTCATAATATAACCTCGATATCTTACAAACACGTAGATCATTTGCATTTCAAATTTCTTGGTCAAATAGAAGTTTTTAATGATCTAGACTGGATATACAGCCCTTGCACGGTCGGCTAAATTTCTTGGATAAACCCATCGTATCAATACTTGGCATAACCTTTCGGAACTATTGGTTTAATCTTCTTTCACTTTGTACTTTATTTTTTTTTTTTACATTTGAACCTGTTTTTGTATTTTGTATTTAAATACATCTATTCTGTTGTTGTGACTTATTTGAGAGGTGTTTCACTTGACTTTTGTAGTAATGAATTATTTTTTGATTTTGATTTTTCAATGCTATTTTATCAACATATAGGGGTAATTCATAGATTAGTAGAATTTGAAGCAAGATGGTGTATCAAATAGTTTTGCTTTATACAATTTCAACACAAAACAACTCAACTGAAACAATATAAAACATTCCTGAACATAACTTTTATTTTCTGTTTATTGCATATTCAGTTTCAAAATGATACCAATACAGCTTTGTGTATACTTAATTTGTTAAATCTCAAGGCGTTATCAGATATTACCTATATGATTTTCTCTGTTGTTTTTCTACTTTGTATTTAAATTAGAATAATTAAAAAAAATAGCTGTAAAGACAAAAAGAGCTTGAATACAAAATTAATCGATGCAGGTAATCATGGTGAATGTTCAGTAATTTTACTAAAGACACCTTTTCCAATATTTGTTTTTAATAACAAGGAGCATATACAGTCTGCTCTCAATTTGCTAAAGTCTGTTAGTTGAAAGGTCCAAGCAGAGGGTTTCCCATTTTGTCGATTAACTTTGGTCTATTCGTGTGTTAAATGTGATTCTTTACAGCCATGAATGTTTAGAAAACTTGACATTAAGTTAATATTTCATAATACTTTGTTAACTTTTAAAGATATTATACGATAAATAATATTTGTTACATACCAGGACATTCGCGTAAATAACACCATTCCAACGTTGTATTTTTGCCATCACAAAAAGGCTCATCATTTGTTGGAACAGGATTATTGCATTCTCTAACCTTCAATATGGTGCCATTTCCACAAGAATGAGAGCAATGCCCTGCTGTTTGCCAACATCCCCAACTTCCTTAACATAAATTTAAAATGCATTGTAATTCAGGTATAATAAATGACTTTTTTTTATGCAAAAAATGTTTTGAAATGTCTTCATATAGAACTCAGAATTCATAATTTAACTTGGAAGGTAACATTTATCTCTACATAAGTAATGGAAGAGGAGATTCTAGAATCACAAATCTGTCCTTCTCTGCTTTGAAGTTAATATCAAAACGACAATGAAAATCTCTGTCTTCAGACTGGATACCTTAAATTTACAAACATCCTTATTCGCTCGATCGTCAAGATGTTCGACTAACATTCTTGTAAAGTTCTGACCTTCATCTTTTCTACAGCAAAGACAGACTGTGGAAATATTGTGATGAGTTGTTTTCAACCATCAATGTCACTCAGACGTCGATTCTTGTAACATCAAAAGAATTACCTTATGAAAAATCGCACTGATTCAAAAAATAAATACAACAAAGATGACAAAATGATCATTTTTGCTGATGTTACTAGATTATTTATTAACCTCTTTTCCTAATTTATTGTAGTAAGTGAACAAATAGGTAACAACATAAATACAGTCCGATTCCAATGAAATGCCAATTGTCTATTGAAAAACTTGTCACACAAGCACAATCAATTATTTGTTAAGAAATCAAACATCTTAAAAATCCCAGTACTAGTGAGGGTGAATTTTGTGTTTTTATCAGAGGACACTTTTTAAAGTGTGAACGAACTAGAGATATTTAATTACATTGAACTTCACTTTTGCCAAAAAAAGTAAGACTTATTTGCTCAATTTGTCTTAAATTTAGAATGGAAAATAATAGTGCACAGGGTAGAAAAGAAAAAACTTTTTGCGATTGCAAGATAAAAGACACTTAGATGTACTCCACAAATCTGTTAGTATCCGAATGTGATTCCCATTGCTATTACATTAGGTAGTAATAAACACGTAGCTCGGCTTTGATTGCTACTAAATAGATGTTGATAGTTTTCTTTAAGCTAGTTGCAGACCCAGCAATGTTCGTTGCCTGTATGAGTCATGTGATTTAAGTATCAGAAAAAGGGTACAAGAACCTTCAGTCCATCTTCCTTTGTTAAAATTCTACTTTTAGGTTATTTCGTTGCTGTCTGTTTTTATGGGTGGAGAAAGCAGGAGTGCCTGGAGAAAACCACCGACTTTCGATATGAAAACTGACAATCCTTTTCAATTAAGATTGGAGTCGAATGCCCCTGCATTAGCGGGATTCAAACTTACAACCTCAGTGTTGACTGGCTAGTTTTTACAGTAAAAGGACCACTTATACCACTTCGTCACCGAGGACCCTTATGCAAGTTATTAAATGCAAATTTAAGTCACAACTGGTTAAGGTATAAGAGATGATAGAACAGACTGTAGATCTTTTTAATTGTATACATTTAGGATGAAGGATATGCTATATTGATGGAATCAATACTTATGTTGTCATAGGTAGGGTAAAACAGGATTTTCTGCGACACATTTCTGCAAATGCCAATGGAAATGTCTGAAAACCTGTGACGGCCAATATCCGAGAAAAAAGATATTAGTTTGTATACGTTGAAATAATAATTTGTAACAGTGGCTTCATTATATAAGTTGAACAGGGAATGAAGTTGAGAAATTTGACAGTATGGTTCTCACTGTCAGTCAAGTCTGAAATTCTTGTAGTATTGTACATGGCAGTGTCCGGTTAATAATGCTTTTGAATCCAGCACAATGATCTGAACATATTAAATCAAAGAAAAATTAGCATGGTCTGCATTGTAATATGATTATTTATTAACCGTTTTCAAAACTTCGAATTTTAGGTTCTCAATCGAAATCTTCAAAATGATTCGAGCGTTTATGATGAGTCTTTTACGTCAAACATACGGGTATCTAAAATAAATTTATTTGACTGATTCTCTTGACAGTTGATGCATTTTTAAAGAGAATCTATCAATTGGGCGATGTTTTGGTTTGTATGGTCGGAATTTATTTATGAGTTAGTAATATCAATCCTAGCACTACTATTGCCTTAGCTTATTCCATTCATTGCATGTAAAAATAACAAATGTGTAGGAAAGCCTACAAAAAGTTTTTCATGTCGACCTAATTTCGGTAAGCATAAATGATATTAAGTGTAATCGTACGACTAAAGTTACCTGTCCTGTTCTGCGTTTTAATATTGTACAATTTTGAAGAGCAATTGTCTAGCTGTGTAAATAAGTCTTTTCTTTGTTTTTCTAATAGTCTTTGTTGACTTGGGTGGGTAATTTTGAATGTGTAAAATATGATAAAAACCTAATAAATTCTTGTGTATACCATTTTTTTTTAAATACGCGCGTACTCGATCAAGGCTTTCCCAAAACATGCAAGAAAAACAATAATTTTATTCCTTTCATACCTGGACTTTGATTAAACAATATTTATTAATGAAAAATTACAACAATACAGCATTAAAGTATTACAATGTTACAAAAAAATCAAATATATATAAGTTTTCAAAATGCAGCTTTGAAATATAATTTGAGAAAGTGACTTCAGTTTCACTATGATCTTTACAACTCTAAATCTTAGGAATAAAACTGATAAGCGTGAAATAGTTTATAAACGTCTTTCATTTCTTCTTTTTTTTCCTTTTTTTTGGGGGGGGGGGGGGCAGGGGATTTCTCAGTTAGAGTTTTCCTTCAATGTCATCAAAGTCTGTGCTATTTTGGTCATTCCTATTCTCCGAGTGAAACAAGTAACAGTACTTCGATACCATTAGGAAAATACGTATATTGTTTTAATAATAATTACTGTAATAAATTTCTAAATAGTTGTTGATTAAAGACTATATATTTCACTTCGTCATAGCTCTGGATTCTTGTCCGAGATTGGATTTACTTTTGCTTTGTTTGTATTAATAGCTGCTCTTAAAACGATTTTATTAGCTTTGAACTTCGAAATAATTTGGACCTCGAGTATCAAACATTAATTGCTGAAATTTACATTTGATGCATTAAAATGGGAAGAATTGATGTTATAGCAATAGCCAAATATAAATCATAAATTAGCCACGTAGCTGTTATCCGAATACATCCAAATGTATCAATATAATAATAGGAAATGGCACCAATATTTGAATCTTTGAACAAAGAAACCTTGTGATTTGGAAATATCCCTTGATTAAAAGTTGTGACAAATCTGATCGGCTATTTTTTGTTTTTTTAAAGTTTTAAAATGTATAACCCGTCTCATGAAAACAAGTTAAAAGCCAATAAATCCTAAGCAAGAAACGTGTGTTTTTTGTTGTTGTTTTTTTTTGTTATTTTATTCTTTCCTACCTTGACATGGAATTACGTTACATTCTAAGTTCTGTATGTGATCACCAATACAGTACGTTTCATTAGTTTCCGGAACAGGGTTATTGCATTTTCTCTGAAATAACTGATTGCCCTTCCCACATGTAGCCGAGCATTCTCCAAATGGTTTCCAAGTTGTTTCCCATCCTCCTGTTAAATACACAGAAAATCGTTAACACGTTGAAACCACGATGTAGAATCGTGATAAGTAAAGACAATATCGCATATTATTTCTCTTTAAAAATTTAGAGATCGCCTGTTTTTTGTTGTTGAAATAAAATCAGATATACACTGCTAAATGAATAAGAAGAGGTTTGTTAAGAATGTAACAAATATTAACAATTATACACAATTCATATGATTTACTATTTTATATATTTGAAACAAAACAAAATATTTGTACCTGAGATAAGACATTCATACGTCACGTTCTGATATTTGTAAACTCCTGGATAAGGATCCCCTACTCCACTTCTTGATGGTAAGCATGATTGCTTTAAATCACAAATATCCTTTGTCCCTGTAGTAATTGACACAGTTTTATCATATGTATTGGAAGAAACAACAGAACCATGTGGACATACCATGGAATTTGTTCTACCGTATGAGGCGTCGCTGACCATGATGACCTGACCAACAGAACATTCAAGTTCTGGAATTCTATCGTTTTCACATAGTATGTACTGACCTGTGAAAAAAACCCATTCTAACATGATTACGAAACATGTACATATAACGCAGTAGTCAATAGTATCAGAAGAACCGGTAAATAACAACACGTTGAAACAATGTATTTTGATGTACCTAATTTTGAAATTTATCGAAAACATCATATAAACATCTTTACGGCAAATGTTTCTTTTAAATAAAAATTTAAAAACATTTGAGTCTTTTGACTTTCTTTGTTGTGTTTATGAACTGAAGGTGTGTTTTTTTTCGTCGTATTTTGTTGTTTTCCATAGCTTTATAGGTTTATTTTGTTGTTTTCCATGGCTTTATGTGTTTATTTTGTTGTTTTTCATGGCTTTATGTGTTTATTTTGTTGTTTTCCATGGCTTTATGGGTTTATTTTGTTGTTTTCCATGGCTTAATGTGTTTATTTTGTTGTTTTCCATGGCTTTATGGGTTTATTTTGTTGTTTTCCATAGCTTTATGGGTTTATTTTGTTGTTTTCCATAGCTTTATAGGTTTATTTTGTTGTTTTCCATGGCTTTATGGGTTTATTTTGTTGTTTTCCATGGCTTTATGTGTTTATTTTGTTGTTTTCCATAGCTTTATGGGTTTATTTTGTTGTTTTCCATAGCTTTATGGGTTTATTTTGTTGTTTTCCATAGCTTTATGGGTTTATTTTGTTGTTTCCATGGCTTTATGGGTTTATTTTGTTGTTTTCCATGGCTTTATGTGTTTATTTTGTTGTTTTCCATGGCTCTATGGGTTTATTTTGTTGTTTTCCATAGCTTTATGGGTTTATTTTGTTGTTTTCCATGGCTTTATGGGTTTATTTTGTTGTTTTCCATGGCTTTATATGTTTATTTTGTTGTTTTCCATAGCTTTATGGGTCTATTTTCGACTCATGCGTTTGAATATCCCTTTGATTTCTTTCGACTCTCTTGTATCTGATATTGGAATTGTTGTCTTTGTTCTAATAATGTGTAAACAAATCCATTTTTATGTTTGGAATTGCTCGCATAGAATAAATTCTCCGATCATCATGTAAATGTGTGTAATTGGCGATATTTATTTTTTATTTTCGGTTGAAAAAGTCACGATATTTTTTTTTAATGACATATTATTTAAATATTGAAACAGAGTCAAAATTTGGAATTACATAAAGGCAACAGTAGTGTACCTCTGTTCGAAATTCATAAATCGATTGAGAAAAAAACAAATACGGGTTACAAACCTAATTAAAATCAATTGTTTGTTACCTGTCCGATAATAAAGGTACACATGTTTGCTTGAACACATTTTCAAAATCTAGAGTTGCTTATCATTTTGGTCATAAATTGATGAACATAAGTAGTGATAGTTTAATTGCCAACAATACAATTATCCATCAGAGGTCAAATGAAGCCGAAATAGGCAACTTAAGGTCACCGCACTGTCCTTTAACATGTTAACAATGAGTTAAACCCATTCCGCATCTTCTTTTATAATGTTCAGTATGAAATTGTTTACAAATGACATAAGTGATGTGTATTCTAATCTTAAAGAAGTTGTCTTATTACAATTAACAATTGGCTTGATATATTTTTGATCTACTGAAATATCATATAGCATTGAATCATATAAAATATCATTTGTTTCAATTTTTAAATTATTGTCGTCTCACAATTTATTCTTAAATATATTGACCTTATTCCTTATAAATTTTTCTTTTATTATAACTTACTGCTATTGATTTTTGGATTCAAAATTTTAACATCTTTAAAAAAACCTCTTTCTGTGAGTTTGATTTATTCAACGTGTAGAATGCCACATGAGGGGTGTCGGCTATGTTTGACATGGGGTGGCGGTATTGAAGCGGAGAAGAACGATCACGTATCAAAATTTCTTCAAAGTACCAAATAGTTAACAAAGGTACCAGGACTATAATTCAATACGCCAGACGCGCGTTTCGTCTACATAAGACTCATCAGTGACGCTCAGATTGAAATAGTTGTAAAGCCAAACAAAGTTGAAGAGCATTGAGGACCAAAATTCCCAAAAATTGTGCCAAATACGGCTAAGGTAATCTATTCCTGGGATAAGAAAATCATAAGGTTTCAAAAAATTCTAAGTTTTGTTACAGGAAATTTATACAAATGACCATATAATTGATATTCATGTCAACACCTAAGTGCTGACGACTGGGCTGGTGATACACTCGGGGACGAAGCGTCCACCGGCAGTGGCATTGACCCAGTGGTGTAAATAGTTATTAACGATACCATTATATTTTATAATGATTATAATTTAATACGCTAGACGCCGGACGCGCGTTTCGTCTACATTAGACTCAAAAGTGACGCTCAGATAAAAGTAGTTTTAAAACCAAACAAGTAAAAAGTTGAAGAGCATTGAGAACCAAAAGTTTCAAAAAGTTGTGCCTTTTACGGCTCAGATTGTCTACGTGGGAAAAGAACATGCTTATTATTTAGAATAATCCATACTTTTGCAAACAATTAATTTATAAAAATTACTATATAATAAATATACATGATAACACCGAAATGATAACTAACTACAGAATGAAAATGAATACATAAAACAACCTAAACCAGCGCATAAAACTTCACAGCCAAGTCAGCCGGATAGATCGACAAACAAAGTGACATATCATTTGAATTTCTAAATATTTCCAAAAAGTAGGTTAGAATTAGGATAGAATTCAAGATTAGAATAGACCTTACTTAAAATTTATTTTCATGAGAAGTCTTTCTTTTAATGATCTTGTTCAGTTACACTACACACAATGTCAAAATTCCAAAACGTTGTGCCAAATACGGCTACAGTAATCTATTCCTGGGATAAAAAAAATCCTTAGCTTTTCGAAAAATTGAAAGTTTTGTTACAGGAAATTTATAAAAATGACCATATAATTGATATGAATGTCAACACCGAAGTGCTGAATACTGGGCTGGTAAAAATGTATTGTTCAGAAGATACAGAATCATAACCTAATTACAGCAAGCAGAAGCATACGTTTTAAGTTCTCAAACACCTCTCCCTAGTTTACCGTGTTATATACTTTAAGGCTTCATATGCAATTTTTTTGAATGAAAAACTACTTTTGACGATTTTTCAGTATGATTTGTGTAGGATTTAATTCCTATCCGTAGATGGAATTTAACCACATGCCACCTACTCTGATGACAAATAACAACCGTAAGCTATTTCATTTTAAGCCTATATTTTAGTCTGTTAAGAAATGTAATTGTTTTATGTTAGCAACGAAAAAAACCCTCAAATAAGATTTAGAATGGAAATGGGGAATGTATTAAAGAGACACGACCAAATAACAGAAAACAGCCGAAGGTTATGGAACGCCGGAACTGTCTTATACTGTAAATATTTAATGTGTTTTGTCGATTTGCCTTTACGTCCTGTCATTTCTTCTTTATGTTATGTGCAGATGCCTTTATTTCCTGACACGGCATCTCTTTGTTATGTAAAATTAGTAATTTGTTTAGTCAAACAATTGTATGATATGTCATTGCTAAACTTTGTTGTGTAAAATATGCATTACATTATGCTGTAACTACTATATATTCTGTGAATAGTTCGAAACTTTATGATCAACCACCTTTTCATTCTCTTATATTTTATCTATGCTGTGTCTATTCTTCTTTTACGTAAATTCAGTTAATAATTGCGTCCCGTCCCAAGTGTTATTGTTATGTCAAATGTTCTAAAGCTTTTGTTTTGATACACCTTTGTTCTATGTAAATCTCATGATATTATAGTATTTTGGCATTATGTTTTGTTTATACATATATCTCCAGTGAAAAACCCAATACATCATGGTATAATTCATATGCGTTTTGCCGAACAATTGATACTCTCTGTGAACATTCATTGCATCATGTGCAAATGCCATTTACATTATGTGCAAACAACTAATACATTTTGTGCAAACCTCGTTTACCTTATGTGCAAACATCGTTTACCCTGTGTGCAAACATCGTTTACCCTGTGTGCTAACATCGTTTGCCTTATGTGCAAACACCTATTACGTTATGTGCAAATACCTACTAAGTTATGTATAAAAACTACATCATTATGTGCAAACACTATTACGTTATGTGCAAATACCGCTTACATTATGTGCAAACACCATGTAAGTTATGTGCAAATGCCTATTACATTATGTCCAAACATCTATTACGTTATGTGCAAACACGTAGTACGTTATGTCCAAACGCCTATTACGTTATGTGCAAACACCTATTACGTTCTGGTAAACGCTTTTTTGACACAGATTAAAACAAAACGCATCAATGATATGCATTTTGAAAATGAAGAAAATTAAAAGTTTGACCTTTCTAACAAACTGTGGATTTTTATATTAATTATATTGATTGGTGTAAAAATGCTATATACATACAATGTATCTAGTTTTATGGGAAATTATTTTGCTCTACGCAAGAGTTTGCGTTATGCATCCATGCTTTGAAAATTTGTTTACTTTACTTGTTGAAAATTATAACAAATATACAGACACGACTTTAGTTTTTCAAGAGGTGCAATCGAAAGGACCAATACGATATAAAAAGGAAGATGTGGTACGAATGTTAATGTGACAACTCTTCACAAAAGACCATGATGATTTGTTATTAGCCTCCAAGTAGGGTTTTCATCTAGCGAGAAACGTGTACTAGATTAATGCTACAAATGTAATGACGTCTCCCACGATTCATGTAGCAGCTAAGGAATCCTACAAATGTTTAAGTTTTTTTGTTTTTTTTTCATATTAAAAACTGCATTATCCTGTAATCTACAAAAATGACGCATACACATATTTTTTTTTTTTGAATGAAAGGGTTATCAGCCTTGTTTCACCTTCACTGGCCATACTCGAAATTAAATCCAGCAACTTGAAACTCCAGATAATGACTTTCATTTATCCGTATTTGGTCCGGTAACTTTTCGAACCGTGTCATCATGAACGATACAAAAAAATAAATATTATAGTAAATTGAAATGTTTTCTTCTATTATTTTTTTTTATAAGTGATATGCATATCGTTTATTTTGTTGTCTATAAGAATAAATAAATAATTTCGTTGCTAAAATGGTCATCTTAACATAATTTTCCTTTTCAATTTCAGAAAAAAACCGATTATCTATAAAAAAAGATGTGGTATGAATGCCAATGAGACAATTCTCCACGAGAGACCAAATGACAAAGAAATAAATAACAATATGTAGATCTTCGTATAGCCTATAACAAAACACCCATACCGAATAGTCATCTACTCTATTTATTTTTCTACCCCATTTATTTTTTCACCAGTTAAAAAAAATATGGTTACAGTTAAGTAATTCGCTTTTATCCTGCAATTAGCTAGTTATTGTATATGCCCGCGTCACACTGTCCCGATTTTTACGCCGATGGCAACACGATAATGGAAATTTTCAAAATCGGGACTGATCGTATCCAGATCGGGCTATTCGTAGTGCCATCTTTAACCATCGTAGAACCATCGGCCACTTTTTCTAGCCTTCGGGGACAATTTCGGGAAGGGTTCTAAATTTTTTAACATGTTAAAAAATCCCCGAAGGTGCGTCCCATGTTGAGGGTTCGTATTGAGTTCGTATCACCATCCTCACCATCGTAATGTCACCGGGAATGCATCTTTGCACATCGTATTGCATTCGTGTTTCCATCGTTTCCATCTGGCAGTTTTGACATTACGATGTCTACACGAATGAATCACGAAGATACCCGAAGGTCTAACGATGGCAACACGACTTCGTGAAGACCTCGTAATCCCGTCGTGTTGTCATCGAATAAAAGTACGAAGGCGACAAGATGGAACTACGACGGCAATAAATCCAGCTAAATGTAAGTTAATGTTCGCGCTAAAATACATTTAAAGTGCCATGCGCGATATGCACTGGTCAGTCTAATACGACAGTTGAGAAAGACTTTCACAAAACATGGAGCTCATATCATATGATTCTATGAGAACAAGAAAGGCGACTGCGTTGTTTCTATTAATTCAAATGGAACAAGAGCAGCTATTAGAGGCTCAGGATTTACTTTTACAAGTAAAATATTATTTTTTGTCAATTTTTCATATCAAGTAACATAATGAAAATCATAAACACGCCTCGTACACCAACACTGCAGGTACACGTATATAGGTAAACCAACTTTTTCTTCATTATTCTGATTTTTTATGTATCGTCTGAGTTGTTGTCACACGAATGTTTACTCCATAACCATTTTGTTTCCTATGTGTCATATTTTGCCGCATTTGTTGCTTTCCCCACATCCTTCCTTTTGTCTATATTATTATGATATTCTCCTGGAAAAAGCTCTTTTTGAATAAAAGGGATCAACGAACCCATTACCTTACCTTTACGATAGATCAGTAAACATGGACATAATTATGGGTGATTATTCAGACTAGTGCACACATTTTACAGTTCAAACAAGGCAATGCCGAGCGTGGCATCCCCTCGTATGTAACATATTGGGGACAAATATGGACACTATATCTGTATATGACACATGCAGAAAATGGTAAATTGAATATGCATATTTGATACATAAACTATTTTTTAAGAAATCAACCAAAACATTCAGTTACTGGAAATATCTTTAATATTGTCTTTAGAACCAGCAGGTAAAAAAATGAGCAACCAATTTCCTGTGTATTATGCTATTTCAAGGAGAAAAAACAAGTCCATCTGCATGACCTTGACCTTTGGCCTTGAACGTAAAAAATTTAGGATCATTACAAGGAGGAACTATATACCAAATGTGGTTTAAAATCTTTTGAAGCATATTGGTTTTAGAGTGTTCACAAGGGTGATATTGCCTTGTATTACAACTGCCACTGTGACCTTGACCTTTGAACATTAAAGTCAATAGCGCTTAAGATATTCTTAACGAGAAACACCATACCAAGTTTTGAGCATTTTGGTTCTAGAGTGTCCATAACAATTTAATCTACACGCAACTTACATGTAGTAGGCGAGGGGATAATACACTAAGTTTTATAAGAATTAGAAAAAAAATCGATTTCCCGCCATGCATGGCAGACTTGTGCAGAAACGATATGTTGTCGAAATTCTGTTCGTATCTTTTAGACATCGTATGGCCATCGCGCCATCATCGTAATCCATCGTGTAGCCTTCGTAATCCATCGTGTAGCCTTCGTGATCCATCGTGTAGGCTTCGGCTGAGATATGAAGCTTAAATACCCGTCTTCGGTTAACCTTCGTATGTCCATCTTTTGCTATCGTATATAATTTCGGCACCATCGTATAGACTTCGTTATTCATCGTACTTGCTTCGGTCACTTTTTGGTATTTTAACGAGTTCGGGACCAACTTCGTACGAACTTACAATTTTCGCATTCGGGTGTCCATCGTATATAAAAATCGGGACAGTGTGACGCGGGCAATACAAATAACAGATAAACAATTTTTTTTTGCTTTGTTTGTACATGTACAAATAAATTTTCCTGCTACCCGTTTCCATGTTGATCAATCGGTAATATATTTCTCTCTGGGTAATCTTCATTTTGGGGTTTTCTTCGAGTCCGCGTTTCAATAATTGTAAAAATCAAAGACAATGGTTAAGATTTAAACAACTTATGCTCAAATACCAGGTGTAAATTGTAAACAATATATGTACATTGTCAGAAATATAAAATGTATTAGTTCTCGCTGCGAAACAGGAGAAAATTCGGTAAGCCTCGCTTTTCGTCCTGTTTCTAAAGCTCGTACAAATAAATTTCACGTTTACCGACTAAGTAAATTTATAATCAATACATTATTCCACAGTTGTTGATATATATAAAAGAAGATGTGGTATGATTGCCAATGAGACAACTATCCACAAAAGACCAAAATGACAGACATTAAAACAACTATAGGCCTGTTGATATAAATTTATCTTTTTGTTCAATATTTCAACGAATATCGTCGTATAAACTAGAAACATCAACCTATTTTCCGAACGGAGAGTCATAAATTCAATGAATATTATTGCGGGATATACGGTATAAACGGTAAGCTTCGATGCGTTTAGTTATGAACGCGAATGGTGCGATTAATATAGCTAAATACACAATTAAGCCAAATGTTCATAAAAGGGATTTGCTGCACATCATTATTTAAGAAATCTTCTGTTAAAAAAATATAAAATTTCATACAAATATATTCTTTTGGATCTAAATGTTATCATTCTAAAATATGTTTTGACAGTTTCCGTTAAATATTGCCATTTTTAGATATATCGGTCCCCCTTTTCTCGGCTACTGTAAAAGCGAAACGGGTTTTTTATTAATAAGTTGCGAGGCATGAAGTTCATATGATTCAATCCAAATTATCCTCAAAGTGCGGTAACAATCTTGAATTGATGCAATCTTGTTCGCCTTGAAATCGACGTAACATATTTAGTCAAAATTCTTAAAATAAAATCACCTATATAACGAAAAGAAAACTGTGAAGACTTTAACACGAAAGGGAAGGCTTAAATTCTTCTGTAATTTTCCTGCTACCAATTATAAACTAAGAAAGTCATATTTTGTATTGTTGGAATTTCGGAACCCTCTTATTCATCCGTTTAAAGCACCATGAAATAATTGCCAGCTAACTCCCAGTTTTCAAAAATCTTTAAATGTGCAGTATGTCATTGATACGGTTTGAGTTCTCAAAATGAATCAAGATAAAATAAAAATAACAAGACATTTATAAAAAAATATAAAACCCTTGTTATACTTTATCAATTTTTGAGAACATCTTTAGGTTGAAGATATTAATCAAAGTACTGAAGTACTGAACATCGGATGACCGGAAGTTCTAGTGGACGGTCACAAGCACTTGTCTTAGAAAATCAAATCACATCTCTTTACCTGAAAGTGACGTTAAAGTACAGATATATATTTTTTCTGTGCGTGGATGATAAATTCAACCTCATCGTAGAAGTGATACAAATCAGTAAACTCTTTGTTATACATTATTTCAATATTTGTAAATTACAGTTACAGGTATATATAATTTTTATCCATTTGTATATCATTCTATTGCACTATATTAATTATAGTGCTGTGCAAGTGCATGGTGGACACTCTGCTGTAATAATTCGATTTTTCTGATAGATTGAATTTGAGTGGGCATTCATATTTTCCAGCAAAACATTCAATGTCCCACGAAGAGAGAGGGAGCAAAGACAGATAACTTTGCATTGGAGATTGCAAACGTTCTTATAAATATTAAAATTGCTTTGCTTTATTTATGTTTCTAACGAGTTTAACGACATTTTCATATCATTAATTTATGTTCAAAACACAAATTAAACTCTATATATTTTAGATCAAATGTTATTAATTCATGGTCGTTTCATTATGCATATATATTACACACTGAAATTGAAAATTGAAATATCAATCATTAATAAGTGTTTATTTGCATTGCATCTGCAATATGCATGATTTGTTTGCTAAAAAATGTTCCTGTACAATGTTTTCAAAAATGCATTAAATGTATTTTATGACTTTTGTCAATCTAGGCACACCCCCAGAGAGACACACCTCGAGAATCGTGTCTATATATTTGTAAATATTTTAATTTTCAACAAGTAAAGTGAACAAAATATAAAAAGAATGGATGTATAACGCATACTCTTTAAAGGGGCACTAGCTACGAGATATATAAAAAATATAAAGTTTGATTTTTTTCTGTTCAATCAATAATGAAAGTGAAATAGTGAAATAACAATTCGCTTTTTGCAGCCAAAAAGGTTCAATTTTGTCAAATTACGCTAAGAAACATTGATAATTAGTAACTCACTTGCAAGTGAATGAGTCGACCTCTTTAAATCCGTATTCATGTGAACTTCAATTTAACCCCTAGCTAGAGATTGACAACTCGTGCATTGTACGTGTACTGGTTATTTAAAGAAAACGAATGTCAACAATGAAAGTAAAACTACGGTAAATCATTTGATTACTAATTCGATGCACAAAAAATCATTCTTATACGGTTAAAAACAATGAGAAACATCTATTTTTAATCTATAAAAAAAATCAAACAGACCTATATGTTTACATCGCTTATATGGTCATCTGAGGTCAAATCGATAGTTAATTAGATGGCGTCTGGACTAAAATACACACGAAACGAACTTATATATTATCTACCCCATGCTCTGTAAACTGTTTATTTTAGACTTTTGATAGTTTGGATAAATGTTTTACATTGTTATAAATCAAATATGAGAATTTGAGTCAAATCGGTGACCATGAATTTGACAGCTAGTGCCTCTTTAAATAGAACAAAAAAAAACTAAATATTTATATAACATTTTTATATCAATCAATATATAAAAATACTACATTTCCAATACTAAATCAACATCCCGATGCACATATATAACCTTAAGTTCACATTCAGCATCCAATGGATATTACCTTGAAAAAGAGTTCAGAGCTTTTTAGAAAGCTAAAACTTGTAATTTTCTTAATTTTCAAAGTGTATATCACTGATGCGTTTTGTTTTAATCTGTGTCAAAAAATCGTTTACCAGAACGTAATAGGTGTTTGCACATAACGTAATTGGTGTTTGGACATAACGTAATAGGTGTTTGCACATAACGTAATAGATGTTTGGACATAATGTAATAGGCATTTGCACATAACTTACATGGTGTTTGCACATAATGTAAGCGGTATTTGCACATAACGTAATAGTGTTTGCACATAATGATGTAGTTGTTATACATACCTTAATAGGTATTTGCACATAACGCAATAGGTCTTTGCACATAAGGTAAACTGTTTGCACATAGGGTAAACGATGTTTGCACATAAGGGGAACGATGTTTGCACAAAAGGTAAACGAGAATTGCACAAAACGTATAAGTTGTTTGCACATAATGTAAATGGCATTTGCACATGACGTAATGAATGCTCACAGAGAGTATCAATTGTTCGGCAAAACGCATAGGAACTATACCATGATGTGTTGTGTTTTTCACTGGAGTTACATATGTAATAACACAACATAACGCCAAAAGACTATAATATCATGAGGTTTACATAGAACAAAAGCATGAAAAGTGTATCAAAACAAAACCTTTAGAACATTCGGCATAACAATAACACTTGAGGACGCGATTTTTAACTGACTTACGTAAAAGAAGAATAGACAGAACATAGATAAAATATGAGAGAATGTAAAGGTGGTTGATCATAAAGTTTCGAAGTATTCACAGAATATATAGTAGTAAAAGCATGACGTAAAGCCTATTGTACGCAACAAAGTTTAGCAATGACATATAATACTACTGTTTGACCAAACAAATAAATAATTTGACATAACACAGAGATGCCGTGCCAAGAAATACAGACATTTGCACATAATATAAAGAAAAAACGACATGACGTAAAGACAAAGTGACAGAACACATTAAATATTTACACTATAAGACAGTTCCGGCGTTCCATAGAAGGTCACCAACTGGTCTTCAACGCACCGATAGAAATACCGCATCCAGAACAAAATATGCACTAGTTCAATGATAGTGGCATCTCACTGAAATCCGAAACATATGAGTTAAATGAACTAAAATTAAAAAAAACCAATACTAATAAAGGTCAAAGGCTCCTGACTTGGAAGAGAAGCAAAACAGTTGTGGGTTTTAACATGTTTTGTGAGATCTCAACACTACCTTATTCCTTTTGCCAATATAGAATAAAAGAAAAAAACAGCAGTACCCATAGTAAATTCCAGTTCAATAGAAGTTCGAGTGCGATGTTATAATAGGTAACAAAAGAAACATGCAAAATGACAATGATACAAAGCTTAACATGGAATTGTTATCAGTTACTAAATGCCAGCTCGAGACTTTAATTAAACTGATTGAAAGAATGTGCCTCCATCATATGAAAATCAGGAATAAACCTTCCCATTACTGGTTTAATATCATATCATCATCAATCATACGAGAAGATCATAAATCGTATCATTCCAACAACTGGTTTTAAAATACATGTTAATGTATTTATTTCCAATGCATAGACCATATAAGTGAATCAATATTAATACCAAAATATGCCATATCAGTAATGTCATGAAAACACTATCGTAAGTATGTTTAAAGATCTGGTTGACTTTTGAGGTAAATGTCGATATTTTGCGCTTTGTACAGAGTATTGCCATAACAGATTGGATGTGAAATATCTGAACTTATAAATGACTGCATGTTGATTCATACGAATGATGTTCTTGAACCGATGATAGAATTTAGTAAAACTATTCAAACAGGAAATCCAAGGGTCTAATCTATATTAAACAAAAACGACAAACGAGGAACACTTATGAACCACATCAACAAACGACAACTACTGAACAAGGACAAGTGCAAATAAATGAAGCGAGTTTCAACGTTTTAACAGACGCCAATCTTCACCCTAACTTAAATGTAACATAACAACATAGAAAGCCACATTATAAAATACCAATTTTCATTTAAAGACAAATGCAGCTGTATACATTTGTACTCTAATACATGCATTGTCAAAGAACATATCAATCTGCTATATGTCCGTTTTTTTAACCTTTAATGACCTTTACTGACGTAATCTTAACGTACTTGGAAAACGCCATTTTGTGTGTGTTAGATTTTAATGTTGTGTTTCTGTTGTGTCTTATTTCTCCCCTTATATTTGATATGCATAAGTTCATAAAAACATTATAGTGTTGAGCTATAAGAGATATGTGGAAATCATATGATCTTGAGTATACATTTTCATATAAGAAATTGAAAAAGTCACGGAAAGATAACAAATTGATATGTTCATAGCATTTTCTTGAACTCTTTTCTGTGTAAGTTTATTAAAAAATAAAATCTTATAATGAATCGGGTACATCCTTTTGCATCCATACGTGTGTTATTTAACTGTTTTGTGCGTTAAACGTTTAAAAGAAAAACTTAAAACATCTCTACTCTATAGTAATAGGCTACTGTTACTGATCAATTTTAGACGGCGACGTTCTCTTGTCAATAATTCATCGTTTGTATATATCTGAAATTGTTCGATACGCTCGTGTATTTAACAGAGTATTAGAAAAGTTTTCCTCGAAGATTAAGCAGATACATGACTATATATTATTTCCACCCAATCTCAATACGCATTGAATATTAGATTTTTTTTAATAATATTTTTTAACCTTTAATGACCTTAACTGACGTTATCTTAATGTACTTGAAATAAATTATTTTTTTATCTTATTATGATTAGGACTTTCCGTTTTTAATTTTCTTCAGTTCAGTATTATTGTGATTTTACTTTTCAATTGTTGTCTACTTCAATGTTTATCTTATTCTTTTGACATCACATTTCAATCTCATTTAATTTTTTCCATTCCATTATCTTAAATCCACTTATCTTTTGTATCGATATTGGAGATTTCAATATCGGATGAATAAATAACTGCTGCTTTAATTAAGCTTTTCTAGAACATCAATTGTAAATTTCTTTCCTATATTTGTATTTTAGATTTAGAAGATTAACCTTTAAGAAAACACTTCCACTTATAACCTTATTTTGAAAATTAAATTGATGCTTAATATCAATTAAATATCTTTATAGCATATATTAATAGAACGAATGAATCGGCCAATATTCAGTTATTATAGAAAATTTTGAAATTCATGTTAGAAATGGATATATTGCTATAATTTTATTGCTTGTTTTTTAAATTTAAATCCAACAAAACCATTTGAAAAAAAGGAAAACAACTGGATAAATGGAGACAATAAATGCAACAATAGTATACTGCTTTCCAAAATTCATACCTCGATTGAAAAAGAAAAATCCGGGTTACAAACTAAAACTGAGAGGAACACATCAAATATAACAGGAGAACTACGACACAACAGAAACACAACACTTAAAAGTAACACACACAGAAACGAACTATAATTTAACAATGGCAATTTTCCTGACTTGGTACAGGACAATTTAAGAAAAAAAAGTCGATTGAACCTGGTTTTGTGGTTAGCCAAACCTGACGCTTTTATGGCAATGTTCAATATAATCAAAAATGACAACATTACATGACAGGTCTTCAATACAAGTAAATGGGAGAACTAATAGGACAGAGAAACACACACATAATAGCTTTCAAACAGTACAAAATAGACTATAACGCACTTAATAGAACATTAAAGTCTGAGCAACACGAACTAAATCAAAATTCTTGGGCGATGGGGTGTTCACAGACTGACAAACATACTATCAGTCTTTGAAAATAAAGCACGTGGCAAGGGCACGCTTGATAAGTCACATTTAAGCATCATTTGATATGCTAACTAATGTAATTTGAAAAAATAATAACAACGTTTTTTCTTACCGGGCAGTTTAGTTCAATTTTTAAAACATATTTTAAAGATAGCATTTATTGATTATTTTCCAAAGACAATGATTACACATTGTTTGATTATGCATGCAATCTTTGGTATGACCCTCAATTGAAGTTGGGTCCTGCATGTTTTATTTGAGAGAAAATAATGTGAAAAAAAGAAAAGGAAGGCAGTAAGAAAAAATCATGCCGTTATCTGTGTGAACTGGTAAGATCAATTCATTTATGCTTTAAATCAATGATATGCATTAAACAACCAAGGTATTTGTATGTATACCATTTAATTTGTGTTTTAAATTGATATTTTTATTTCTATTTACAATCTTCTCATGTGATCACGATGATTAATTACATGGCTTATAGTCTTTAGACAAGCATGGGGGAAAAGTTAATTATGAGTTCATTCATTGATGATTGTTTTTGTTTGTTTATTTAATTTACGTAATTTTATGTATATGGTTCTATATTATCATATCTTATAAATGGATTTGAAACAAATCCAATACTTATATAAGTTAAAAAAAAGAGTATAGATTGAAGGCCATACGGTGACCTATAGTTGTTAATTTCTGTGTCATTTTGGTCTCTTGTGGACAGTTGTCTCATAGGCAATCAAAATTATAGTATAATTCTGAATTATAGTCATATTTTGTACCTTTTTTTTTACCTGTAAAATTGTATACTTGATACAATATTCTGCTATTAAATCAAGGAAAATGTACAAAAATATTTTATATTTGATTAGTTTAAACAGGAAAATGCATTGAATTTGACAAATATAACTTTTTTTTCTGTATTTTTAATATTAAAGATAAATTCTGCAATGAAAGCAAGGAAAATGTGCAAAGATATTTTTATTTGACATAATATAAGTAAGAAAATATTTTTTACCTTTTATTTTACCTGTAAAATTGTATACTTGATACAATATTCTGCTATTAAATCAAGGAAAATGTACAAAAATATTTTATATTTGATTAGTTTTAAGCAGGAAAATGCATTGAATTTGACAAATATAACTTTTTTTTAACTGTATTTTTTTTATAAAAATTACATTCTGCAATTAAAGCAAGGAAAATGTGAAAAGATATTTTTATTTGATATAATACAAGTAGGAAAATGAACTGAATTTGACAAATATAAAAAAAATAATAGTCAAAGATGTGTACAAAAAAAATTATTTATTTTACAATTTATCAATGAAACGTTTTAGTTATAAGTACATTCTGAAACATTGCAATAAAATAGGATTTGTATTGGAGTATTTATAATATGAAAAGCATTCAGAAACTAATGAATTGTTTACACACACTATAAATAAATGTTTTGTCTTTAGTCGTACATGTATGAAATGAATAGATTGAATTGATATCAAATTATTGATAGAAAAAATATTTGATTTATTTTTTATTCATTTTACAAATTCAAATGGAATTACAAAAATAAAAAAAAAATATCTGAATGTAGTAAGAAAACACCGATAAACTCTATCAAAGTAGAAACAGACTGTACAATTGTATGCTCATTAAACCTTTTGTCTTTTTTGTTATCTTTGCAAATAGATAATTTGTATACATTGTAATTAAAAGTGGCAAAACCTGGAGTAAACCCAAATTATTTACTTATAAGAATTTCTTTCCTAATTATATTATAAACAAAGAGCTTACGTCAGAATCTATGACCAAGTGTCATAATGGTGAAAAGATTAATTGTAAAACAAACTAATTAAGGTTTTATGACAATGTTCATTTATCTGTTATTTCATCATGACAAGTTTTTTATTGATCTTTTGACAACAATGGAACACTTTTACAGTAATTTTTCCAAATATCACTCTTGTTTTAAGGAAAATGTATGAAATAAAATGAAATAACACGAAGAACTAAATCTGATATATAGTGTTGTGTTATTCCATCAAGTGATATAAGTGAAGTGTGAAAATAAATTGAGAATAGAAAATTAATATTCAAATGATTATTTTCTTAGTTAATCAAGAAATCATAATTTCTGTTTTTGTTAAATCTCCAACAATCTGTTAAAGATATATAGTATTTGAAAAAAGTTATGCATGTATTAATGCATGAAAAAAGTAAAATTACAAAAATTCTGAAATCCGAGGAAAATTCAAAACGGAAAGTCCCTAACCAAATTGCAAAATCAAATGATAAAACACATCAAAGGAATTGACATCTGTCATATTCCTGGCTTGGTACAGGCATTTTCGAATGAAGAAAATGGTGGAGTGAACCTGGTTTTATAGCGCTAAACTTCTCACTAGTATGACAGTCGCATCAAATTCCATTATATTTATAACTTTTTGCTGAAGTAATGCATTAAATTATTGCTGCATTACACATTTCATGCAATTACTTGGAAAAATGTTTTTCATTGCCATGCATTACAACTACAAATTTGCATTACCCCATACTTGCGACATAAGGAACATCATCTGTAAAACGGATAATCCGTTTGATTTCAACTTAATCATTTGGAAATCTTGAATTATTAGCTTCCTTATGAGAAGCAACCCTCTATGCAGGAAATCATGATAGGAAATTTAGCCCGGGAGTATCGTATCAATTGGGAGATATATACTCCGTATGCAGGCGCTGCTGGAATGTTGCTACATAGAAATGGAAAGTTCATAATTGGGAAGCTGAAATCATGTCTTTTGTCGTAAGGTTTACCTCTTCACAAACTGAGCAACACAAACCGAACAAAATTCAGGGATTATCACAAGGAAGCAAATGAACCAAAGGTTTCAAGTTGGAGAAATTTCTTTGCATATTTTTATTGAGGCAATCACGAGTTGGTTACTCATGGCGAGTTACCTGAAATTTGCTTTTCATGAGAAGGTCCTGTCTTTTAATCATTATGATTTTGTTGTTATAGAACATCGTTGTCACAAATGACCACGGATTGTTTCAATTATCGTTAATACAATCCCGTCTTTCTTTCCTCGCATTGAGTTTAGTTTTTTTTAAATGATTTCACGTTAAACATAAAGTAAATTTAATGGTATGCTTGCTAATATGATACTTGGATTTTAACAAGAAATGAAACCCAGTAAAAAAAAATATCCTGTGAAAGTATTGTGCCATAAAGGGACCGATTTTGGGTATGGGTGGGTATTGGGGAATCGGATGATATGTAATTTATGGTATATCTTCTTTTTACTGTTGTGTTATGTATATTGACATAAGCAGATTTTTGAAGTTATAGATATTACCCATAAATACAATGTACATTTAATTCAACGTTTAATAAATTCTAATATAAAAACCTGCCATGTTCATGATATATTATACATAGAATAGACCCTATTCATTGATATTTATTTTGATGAGAAGTCTCTTTCTTTTAACGATTTATGTTATGTTATACTGCACAAAATAGCACTTTTGACATTCGAGTGACCCCTAATTAAAAGTTCAGATTAAAAAATATCAAATATGGTAATCATTCCTATTAAATTATACTTAACCTATACATGTGTGTTTTAAAGTGTCTCATAAGTCTATTCTAAGGCTGGATATTTGATCTCTATTTTTATTATAAATTGTTGTATATTTATAGATTATTACAAGCATTTTCCATATGGCCCTGGTATCAGCCCTAGACTCCCATATCAAGCCCGAGGGCTTGATATGGGTCGTGGGCTGATACCATGGACCATATGAAAAATGACATGTAATAATCTATTTATCACATATTTTAAGCAAGAGAAAACAAATAGCTTACTCCAAATTATGTTTGATATTTCTTCAAAAATCAAAAAGATATTTAACGAAAAAAAAATAAAAAATGTATCACTGTGAGTTTAAAAAAGTTCGTATCACAGTAGGTAAACAACGTTTTGTGAAAAGTTTCAGAAATAATTAACAATAAATATATTAATTCTAAGAATTGCAAATATTAAACAACTTTAAAGTGTTACATTACAAATGTTAAAAAATGCTTAAGAAGAATCCTATATCGCTACTCATTCCAGTGTGGCTTCATATATTTTCTAAATTCTTTATGAAGTCAAAATTTTACGAACACTTTTGTGATTTTCACTGTTGATTTCTTCTTTTTTCTTCTACAGCAGATTCGTAACATTCTCAATTTCTTTTCATTGTGTTCAACTTGTTTACAAATAGTCTTTGATTGACAGGTTACCGGAAGTTAAACTCGGTGGCTTGATATGGATTTCGAGGGCTGATATCGATATCGGCCCCGAGGGCTGATAACCAACCTTGACTTCCGGCTATTATTGGCCATGCAAAAACGTACATATCAGTACAAAATATGTGATAAATATATATATATTGTATGATCAAATATGTGACACTATAATGAAATCATTATTTATCAATTTTTATTTAATCTTAACAGATAAACAAATCAAAAATCCTTTCAAGAGTACATGCATTTATTCTTTTCCTCGAACACGAAGCAGATAATAAGGTATACTTTTACCATCCAATCTCAATACACTACTGTTAATACATTTCTTTAACAATGTTTTTAACCTTTAATTACCTTAATTAACTAGTCTTAACGTCCTTGGAATGAATAATTTGTATTCTTGTTTAATTGTTATCTACTTCAATGTTTATCTTATTCATTTGTTATCGCATTCAATCAGTGAATTATGTCCATACAATAATCTTAAATTCACGTATATTTTGTATCGATCTTGGAGATTTCTAATGTCTCAATCTATGATAAAGTGTCATAATGGTGAAAAGATTAATTGTAAAACAAACTAATTAAGGTTTTATGACCATGTTCAATTATCTGTTATTTCATCATGACAAGTTTTTCATTGATCTTTTGACAACAATGGAACACTTTTACATTTTTTTTTCAAATATCACTCTTGTTTTAAGGAAAATGTATGACATAACATGAAAGAACAAGAAGAACGAAATCTGTGTGATTCCATCGAGTGATTTAAGTGAAGTGTGAAAGATAAATTGAAAATAGAAAATTTATATTCGAATGATTATTTTCTTAGTTAATGAAAAAATCGTTATTTCTGTTTTTGTTAAATCTCAAACAATCAGTTAAAGATATAAAGTATTTTAAAAAGTCTCATGCATGAAATTACACAACTTTTTGCTGAAGTTATGCATTAAATTACAATTATAAGTAATGCAAATATTGCTGCATTACACCTACCATGCAATTACTTGGAAACATGTTATTTATGCCATGCATTACAATTACAAATTTGCATTACCCCATTCTTGCGACATAGGGAACATCATCTGTAAAACGGATATTCCATAACTGTCTACCAACTCGGGATAACGTCCATTAAATATACGAAGGGATGAATTCAAGTTCCCCATTTGGAACTCTTGGATTACTAACTTCCTTATAAGTAGCAACCCTCTATCAAAGAAATAAAACCCCGGGAGTATCAATTTGAAGAAACATACTCCGTATGCAGGCGCTGCTGAAATGTTGCTACTTAGAAATTGAAAGTTCATAATTGGGAAGCTGAAATCATGTCTTTTGTCGTAAGGTTTATTTTTTTTTAAACTGAGCAACACAAACCCCGACAAAATCCAGGGATTATCACAAGGAAACAATTGAACCAAGGGTTTCAAGTTGGAGAAATTTCTTTGACAGTTGGTTGGTTATTTTCATTTTGTCGTTAAAGAATATCGGTGTCACAAATGTTCACGGATGTGTTTCAATTTTAGTTAGCATAATCCCGACTCTTTTTTCTCGCTTAAGGCACCACTGACAGTAGCTATATATGGATCAGGATTTGCTTATACCTCCAGAGCACCCTAGCTCACCCTCGGTACTTGGTAGAGTACTTGATATTAAATCTTAAGTTTTCTATGGATTAGTTTGTAGACTTGTTCGTCTTTTCACCGTTTTTCGTGTTTAACAATTGAGTTTTCAGTTTTGTTCCGACGAATTAGTTTTGAATATCCTCATGTAATCTCCTGCGTCTTTAAGTTTCTATATTTATTTTTTGTTTTGAATGCTTTCACGCAAAACAATATGTAAACTCAATAATTTGTTTGTTAATATGACACTTGGACACAACAAGAAAAGAAACTCATGAAAAAATTTCCTGCGAAAGTATTGTGCCATAAAGGGACCGATTTTGGGTATGGGTAGGTATTGAAGAATCGGGTTTATGCAATTGATCGGATATTTTTTTTTTGTCATGTTGTGTTATGTATATTGACACAAGAAGAGTTTTGAAGTTATAGATATTACCCATAACAACAATATACATTTAATTCAACGTTCAATCAATTATAATATAAACGCCTGCCATGTTCATAATATATTATATATAGAATAGACCCTACTAGTTGATATTTATTTTTCAGAAAAAGTCTCTCTCTTTAACGATTTATGTTATGTTTTACTGCACACAATAGCACTTTTGACATTCGAGTGAACCCCTAATTAAAAGTAAGTCAGAGCAAAAAAATATCAAACATGGTAATAACTTCTTATCAATTAGACTTATCAGATAAAAAAATCAAAAACCCCTTTGAATTTCTGTAAAAAGTACATGCATTTTCCCTCTCAAATATTTAGCCGATAATTAGTTATAAACTATTACCATCCAATCTCAATACGCTCCGATTGTCTGATTTCTTAAACTATATTTTAAACCTTTGATGACCTTAACTAACGTAATCTAAACGTCCTTGGAATAAATTATTTTTATTCTTATTTAATTGTTATCTACTTCAATGTTTATCTTATTCATTTGTTTTTGCATTTCAGTCTCATTCAATTATGTCCATTCAATAATCTTAAATTCACGTATCTTTTGTATCGATCTTGGAGATTTCAATATCGGATGAATAAATTACTGCTGCTTTTAAATAAGCTTAACTAAAACATTAATTGTAAATTTCTGTTTCATATTTGTATTTCTAAATTTAGAAGATTTACCTTTTAGAACACACTTTCATTTAAAACCTATTTTTTTTATAAAATTGTTTGCAATTGATGCTTAATATCAATTAAATATTTTATAGCATACATTAAGTAGAACCCATGAATCAGCTTATATTCAATTAATTATAGAACAATAAGAAATTCATTTTCGAAATCGATATATTGCTACTCTTTCGTTGTTTGTTTTCTGATCTAAATTTAACAAAACCCTTTGAAAAAAAGAAGAAAACAACTAAGGACAGTCTGCGACACACATAATCGAGTTTTAAAGTCTGAGCAACACGAACCAAATAAAAATTCACGGCGATATGATGTTCACGCACTGACATACATACTATCAGGCTCCGTATATTATACTTTTCGTGTAGCACGTGACACTTGATAAGTCTCATTAAAGCATTCTTAGATATGCCAACTAATGTTATTTGAAGAAGAAAAATAACAAAGTTTTTTTACCTAACATTAATAAAAGTGGAACATTGAACTAATACCACTTACCGGGCAGTTTAGTTCAATTTCTAAAAAAATAATTTCAAGACATCATTGATAGATTATTGTTTCCAAAGACAATGATTGCACATTGTTTGATTATGCATGCAATCTTTGGTATGACCCTTAATTAAAGTTGGGTCGTGCATGTGTTTTTTGAGAGAAAATAATGTGAAAAAAGGAAAAGAAAGGCAGCAAGAAAAAATCATTTCGTTATCTGTTTGAACTGGTAAGATCAATTCATTTATGCTTTCAATCAATGATATGCATCAAACAACCAAGGTATTTGTATGTATACCATTTCTTTTGTGTTTTTAAATGATATTTGTATTTCTATCTACAATCTTCTCATGTGATCCCGATGATTAACTACATGGCTTATAGTCTTTAGTACAAGCATGGGAAAAAAGTTAATTATGAGTTCATGCATTGCTGATTGTTTTTTTTTTTTTAATTTAATTTGTGTAATTCTATGTATAGTTATATATTGTCATACCTTATAAATGAAAGAGTTTGACTTAGTTCAGTGGTTATCAATTTGACACCAAATGGGTTTTAAACAAAACCAATACTTATATTATTATAAAGCAGAGTATAGAAAATACAATCTAATTTTCCCCCAAAAAACGTAAAATATAACATTTGATATGTAAAAAGGTTATAGTTTAATTCTGAATTATAATCATATTTTTTACCTTTTATTTTACCTGTAAAATTGTATACTTGATACAATATTCTGCTATTAAATCAAGGAAAATGTACAAAAATATTTTATATTTGATTAGTTTAAACAGGAAAATGCATTGAATTTGACAAATATAACTTTTTTTTCTGTATTTTTAATATTAAAGATAAATTCTGCAATGAAAGCAAGGAAAATGTGCAAAGATATTTTTATTTGACATAATATAATTAGGAAAATGAACTGAATTTGACAAATATAAAAAATAATAGACAAAGGATGTGTACAAAAATATTCATTAATTTTACAATTGATCAATGAAAAGTTTTAATTGTTTTTTTTTTTTTTTTTTTTTTTTTTTTTTTAATTTTCATTTTGTTATTGAAATCTGTACATTTGTTAGAAGTGAAAACATCGAATACCGGTACATTATCCCGGTTTTAATTGTTGGTACATTCTGAAACATTGCAATAAAAGAGGACTTGTATTGGAGTATTTATATAATGAGAAGCATTCAGAAACTAATGAATTGTTAAGACACTTTTATAAATGAGTGTCATTGTTTTGTCTTTAGTTGTACATGTATGTTAAATGAATAGATTGAATTGATATCAAATTATTGATAGAAAATATTTTATTTGTTTTTTATTTAAATAACAAATTTAAATGGAATTACGATTTTTTTTTATCTGAATATAGTGAGAAAACACTGATAAACTCCTAGGTAGGAGTTGGTTGACCGTTATGGACTAACCGTTTCACAGATGATATCGGATATGTTCCTTACGTTGTAACTACAATCCCCTTCCCTTTCGTGAATGTGACCTACCGAATAAGACTATTTACCGGATTTGTTATAACATGAGCAACACGATGGGTGCCACATGTGGAATAGGATTTGCTTACCCTTCCGAAGTACCTGAGATCACCCCATTTTTTGGTGGGGACCGTTTTGCTTATTCTTTAGTTTTATCTTGTGTCATATGTACTATTGTTTGTATGATTGTCTTTTAATTTTTGGCCATGGCGTTGTCAGTTTATTTTCGATTGATGAGTTTGACTGTCCCTCTGGTATCTTTCGTCCCTCTTTTAGGAACAGACTATACAATTGTATTCTCATATAGATATTACCCATAACAACAATATACATTTAATTCAACGTTCAATCAATTATAATATAAACGCCTGCCATGTTCATAATATATTATATATAGAATAGACCCTACTAGTTGATATTTATTTTTCAGAAAAAGTCTCTCTCTTTAACGATTTATGTTATGTTTTACTGCACACAATAGCACTTTTGACATTCGAGTGAACCCCTAATTAAAAATAAGTCAGAGCAAAAAAATATCAAATATGGTAATAACTTCTATCAATTAGACTTATCAGATAAAAAAAATCAAAAACCCCTTTGAATTTCTGTAAAAAGTACATGCATTTTCCCTCTCAAATATTTAGCCGATAATTAGTTATAAACTATTACCATCCAATCTCAATACGCTCCGATTGTCTGATTTCTTAAACTATATTTTAAACCTTTGATGACCTTAACTAACGTAATCTAAACGTCCTTGGAATAAATTATTTTTATTCTTATTTAATTGTTATCTACTTCAATGTTTATCTTATTCATTTGTTTTTGCATTTCAGTCTCATTCAATTATGTCCATTCAATAATCTTAAATTCACGTATCTTTTGTATCGATCTTGGAGATTTCAATATCGGATGAATAAATTACTGCTGCTTTAAATAAGCTTAACTAGAACATTAATTGTAAATTTCTGTTTCATATTTGTATTTCTAAATTTAGAAGATTTACCTTTTAGAACACACTTTCATTTAAAACCTATTTTTTTTTATAAAATTGTTTGCAATTGATGCTTAATATCAACTAAATATTTTATAGCATACATTAAGTAGAACCCATGAATCAGCTAATATTCAATTAATTATAGAACAATAAGAAATTCATTTTCGAAATCGATATATTGCTACTCTTTCGTTGTTTGTTTTCTGATCTAAATTCAACAAAACCCTTTGAAAAAAAGAAGAAAACAACTAAGGACAGTCTGCGACACACATAATCGAGTTTTAAAGTCTGAGCAACACGAACCAAATAAAAATTCACGGCGATATGATGTTCACGCACTGACGTACATACTATCAGGCTCCGTATATTATACTTTTCGTGTAGCACGTGACACTTGATAAGTCTCATTAAAGCATTCTTAGATATGCCAACTAATGTTATTTGAAGAAGAAAAATAACAAAGTTTTTTTACCTAACATTAATAAAAGTGGAACATTGAACTAATACCACTTACCGGGCAGTTTAGTTCAATTTCTAAAAAAAATAATTTCAAGACATCATTGATAGATTATTGTTTCCAAAGACAATGATTGCACATTGTTTGATTATGCATGCAATCTTTGGTATGACCCTTAATTAAAGTTGGGTCGTGCATGTGTTTTTTGAGAGAAGATAATGTGAAAAAAGGAAAAGAAAGGCAGCAAGAAAAAATCATTTCGTTATCTGTTTGAACTGGTAAGATCAATTCATTTATGCTTTCAATCAATGATATGCATCAAACAACCAAGGTATTTGTATGTATACCATTTCTTTTGTGTTTTTAAATGATATTTGTATTTCTATCTACAATCTTCTCATGTGATCCCGATGATTAACTACATGGCTTATAGTCTTTAGACAAGCATGGGAAAAAAGTTAATTATGAGTTCATGTATTGCTGATTGTTTTTTTTTTAATTTAATTTGTGTAATTCTATGTATAGTTATATATTGTCATACCTTATAAATGAAAGAGTTTGACTTAGTTCAGTGGTTATCAATTTGACACCAAATGGGTTTTAAACAAAACCAATACTTATATTATTATAAAACAGAGTATAGAAAATACAATCTAATTTTCCCCAAAAAAACGTAAAATATAACATTTGACATGTAAAAAGGTTATAGTTTAATTCTGAATTATAATCATATTTTTTACCTTTTATTTTACCTGTAAAATTGTATACTTGATACAATATTCTGCTATTAAATCAAGGAAAATGTACAAAAATATTTTATATTTGATTAGTTTAAACAGGAAAATGCATTGAATTTGACAAATATAACTTTTTTTTCTGTATTTTTAATATTAAGGATAAATTCTGCAATGAAAGCAAGGAAAATGTGCAAAGATATTTTTATTTGACATAATATAAGTAAGAAAATGAACTGAATTTGACAAATATAAAAAATAATAGACAAAGGATGTGTACAAAAATATTCATTAATTTTACAATTGATCAATGAAAAGTTTTAATTGTTTTTTTTTTTTTTTTTTTTTTTTTTTTAATTTTCATTTTGTTATTGAAATCTGTACATTTGTTAGAAGTGAAAACATCGAATACCGGTACATTATCCCGGTTTTAATTGTTGGTACATTCTGAAACATTGCAATAAAAGAGGACTTGTATTGGAGTATTTATATAATGAGAAGCATTCAGAAACTAATGAATTGTTAAGACACTTTTATAAATGAGTGTCATTGTTTTGTCTTTAGTTGTACATGTATGTTAAATGAATAGATTGAATTGATATCAAATTATTGATAGAAAATATTTTATTTGTTTTTTATTTAAATAACAAATTTAAATGGAATTACGATTTTTTTTTATCTGAATATAGTGAGAAAACACTGATAAACTCCTAGGTAGGAGTTGGTTGACCGTTATGGACTAACCGTTTCACAGATGATATCGGATATGTTCCTTACGTTGTAACTACAATCCCCTTCCCTTTCGTGAATGTGACCTACCGAATAAGACTATTTACCGGATTTGTTATAACATGAGCAACACGATGGGTGCCACATGTGGAATAGGATTTGCTTACCCTTCCGAAGTACCTGAGATCACCCCATTTTTTGGTGGGGACCGTTTTGCTTATTCTTTAGTTTTATCTTGTGTCATATGTACTATTGTTTGTATGATTGTCTTTTAATTTTTGGCCATGGCGTTGTCAGTTTATTTTCGATTGATGAGTTTGACTGTCCCTCTGGTATCTTTCGTCCCTCTTTTAGGAACAGACTATACAATTGTATTCTCATTAAACTTGTTGTCTTTTTCGTTTCTTTACTAATAGATAATTGGTTTAATTAAAAGTGGACAAACCAGGAGTAAACCCAATATATTTACTCAGAATTTCTTTCCTAACTATATTATAAACATAGAGCTTATGTCACAATCTATGACCGAGTGTCATAATGGTGGAAACATTAATTGTAAAACAAACCAATTAACTTTTTATGACAATTTTCAATTATCTGTTATTTCATCATGGCAAGGTTTGCATTGATCTTTCGACAACAATGGAACACTTTTACAGTATTTTTTTTTAAATATCACTCTTGTTTGAAGAAAAATGTATGAACTAAAATGAAATAACAAGAAGAACTAAATCTGATATATAGTGTTGTGTTATTCCGTCAAGTGATTTAAGTGAAGTGTGAAAAATAGATTGAAAATAGAAAATTGATATTCAAATGATTATTTTTTTAGTTAATCAAGAAAACTTAATTTCTGTTTTTGTTAAATCTCCAACAATCAGTTAAAGATATAAAGTATTTGAAAAAAGTTTAATATATGAAATTACACAACTTTTTGCTAAAGTAATGCTTTAATTACAATTCCAAGTTATGCAAAAATTGCTGCATTACACATTCCATGCAATTACTTGGAAAAATGTTATTTATTGCCATGCATTACAATTACAAATTTGAATTACCACATTCTTGCGACATAGGGAACAACATAACTAAGGCCGTTAGTTTTCTCGTTTGAATTGTTTTACATTGTCATATCGGGGCCTTTTATAGCTGACTTTGCGGTATGGGAGTTGCTCATTGTTGACGGCCGTACGGTGACCTATAGTTGTTAATGTCTGTGTCATTTTGGTCTTTGTGAACAGTTGTCTCATTGGCAATCATACCACATCTTCTTTTTTATATCATGTGTGAAACGGATATCCCATTACGGTCAACCAACTCGTGATGGCGTCCGTTAAATATACTAAGGGATGATTTCAACTTCACCATTTGGAACTCTTAGTTTATTAGCTTCCTTATGAGAAGCCACCCTCTATGGAGGAAATCATGATAGGAAATGAACCCCGGGAGTATAGTCACAATTTGGAGATACATACTCCGTATGCAGGCGCTACTGTAATGTTGCTCCTTAGAAATTGAAAGTTTAAAAATTGGGAAGCTGAAATCATGTCTTTTGTTTTTCTTTTTTATCTTTTTAAAAACTGAGCAGCACAAACCCCTAACAAAATCCAGAAATTACCACAAGGAAACAATTGAACCAAGGGTTATAAGTTGGAGAAATTTCTTTTGTAATTTTATTAGTGCAATCAAGAGTTGGTTGCTCATGGCGAGTTACTTGAAATTTGTTTTTCATGAGAAGGCACTGTCTTTCAATTATTTTCATTTTGTCGTTGTGGAATATTGGTGTCACAAATGTCCACGGATGTATTTCAATAATGGTAAACACAATCCCGTCTTTCTTTCCTCGCTTTAGACATCACCGACAGTAGCTATATATGGAGCAGGATTTGCTTATTCTTCCGGAGCACCCAAGCTCACTCTCGGAGTTTGGTGGATTTCTTGTTATTAAGGTAGCACTCCACATGTAGGTGTACAGTTTCGCATTTTGGCCCCTGTGAACTTTTCAAATATGAGAGCTAGTGTGCAATAAAATTAATTTTTGGATAGCTGAGTATTAAAATAGCTATCGTACTGGGTTTATATGATCATCAAGATTATGTAATATATGTAATATAGACTGTTTCCTGTATGAATGTCCGTTCTTGCATATCCATACCATACATTCGTCCGGCAACTATTGTAATGTTGTTTCGAACTTTTTGTCGCCCGAACTTTGTGATTAAATTTTAAATAAAAATGAGGCGAAAGACACCTATTTTTTATTTGATTATTATGAAAACTAATTTCAACAGTTTCTAAAAAGGTATCACTCAAAGGCATTGGAATTCTAGTTTGATACAAATTTTGGGGATGTGTGACATTTTCACCCCCCTTTTTGCAAAATTTTATGGTAAATAAATACAGAATGTTGCCATGTATACACATACAAGGAATTATATTTCTCCCTTTTAACTTTTAAAAATCAAATCTATGGAAGATACTGATTACATACATATGCACATGTACAACACAAACAGTTAGGTTAATGTATTAGAAATCCCGGAATAGGAGATGATTAAACATGTTATGGTTCATTTCTAATTATTTTTTTTAACTGTCGAGTGCTACCTAAATCTTATTTTTAAAGGAGTAGTTTGTAGACTTGTTCGTCTTTTCACCGTTTTTCGTGTTTAATCATTGAGTTTTCAGTTTTGTTCCGACGTATTAGTTTTGAATATCCTATTGATATCTCTTGCCTCTTTCATGTTTGATAAAAACAATTAAAACTTTCACGTTAACCATAAAGTAAATTCAATGATATGCTTGCTAATATGATACTCGGATACAGCAAGAAATAAAACACAGGACAAAAAATTTCTGTGAAAGTATTGTACCTTAAAGGGACCTATTGGGGGTAATGGTATGTTTCGGGGAATCTGAGGATATGTAATTTATGGGATATTTTTTTCTGTCATGTTGTGTTATGTATATTGACGTAAGCAGAGTTTTGAAATTATAGATATGACCCATAGCTTCAATGTACATTTAATTCAACGTTTAACCAATTATTATATAAAAACATGTTCATGATATATTATATATAGATAAAGGCAACAGTAGTATTCCGCTGTTCGAAATTCATAAATCGATTGAGAAAAAAACAAACCCGGGCTACAAACTAAAACTTAGGGGAACACATCAAATATATGAACGACACAATAGAAACTCAACACTAAATTGTAACACACACAGTAACGAACTATAATAGCACAATGGCCATTTTCCTGACTTGGTACAGGACATTTTAAGAAAAAAATAGTGAGTTGAACCTGGTTTTCCGGCTAACCAAAGCTCCTGCGTTTATGGCAATGTTAAATATAATATTGAAATGACAAAATTACATGATAGAACTATAATACAAATAAATGGGAGAATGTCTTGGACAGTGAAGCACACGAATTATAGCTATCAAAAGGTACCAGGTTTATAATTTAATACGCCAGATGCGCGTTTCGTTTACACAAGACGAACTAGTGACGCTCAAATAAAAAAAGTTCGATAGCCCTGAACAAGTACAAAGTTGAAGAGCATTGAGGACCAAAAGTTCCAAAAAAGTGTGCCTTATGAGGCTAAAATTTCTTATTATTTAGAATAATTCATACTTTTGCAAACAATAAATTTATAAATATTACTATATAAATAAAGGCAACAGTAGTTTACCGCTGTTCAAAACTCATAAATCCATGGACAAAAAAACAAATCGGGGTAACAAACTAAAACTGAGGGAAACGCATTAAATATAAGAGGAGAACAACGACACAACATTAAAATGTAACACAAAAACAGAGAAAAGGACTAAGCATTAGACAAAATCCTATGAGAATAACAAATATAACATCAAAACCAAATACATGAATTTGGGATAGATATGTACCGTGACACGTCTTATAGTAATGTGAATTCACACTAAAAAATAAGAGAAAACAAACGACACAACGGAAACACAATGTTAAAATGTAACACACACAGAAACAGAAAATGGTGGGTTGAACCTGGTTTTGTGGCATGCCAAACCTCCCTTTTTTTATGGCCATGTGAAATATAACATTAAAATGACAACACAACATTACAGGACTACAGTATAAATAAATAGGAGAACACAATTGACAAAGAAACACACGAATAATAGCTAACAAAATATAATAGATATACATGATAACACCGAAATGGTAACTAACTACAGAATAAAAACGAATACATAAAACAATCTAAACCAGCGCATAAAAAGTCACAGCTGAGTTAGCAGAAGAGATCGACGTTCAAAGTGACATCACATTTGAATTTCTAAAAATTTCCGAAAAATAGGATAGAATTAGGATAGAATTCAAGATTAGAATAGACCATACTAATTATATAATTAAAATTTATTTTCATGAAAAGTCTCTTTCTTTTAATGATTTTTGTTAAGTTACAGTGCACACAATGCCACTTTTAACATTCGAGTGACCCCCTATTTAAAAGTTCAGATTAAAAAATAGCAAATATGGTAATCACTTCTATTAAATTATACTTAACAGATAAACAATTCAAAATCCCTTTTAAATTTCTTTTAAGAGTACATGCATTTATTTTTTTCTTTCAAACACTGAGCAAATAATTAGATATATGCAATCACCACCCAATCTCAATACACAACGGTTAGTCGATTTCTTTAACACTATTTTTTAACCGTTCATGACCTTAACTAACGTTATCTAAATGTCCTTGGAATAAAATATTTTTATTCTTATTTAACTTTTATCTACTTCAATGTTTAATATATTCATATGTTATCGCATTTCAATATCATTCAATTATTTTCATACAATAATCTTAAAACCATGTATCTTTTGTATCGATTTTTGGGATTTCAATATCGGGTAAATTAATCAATGTTGCTTTAAATAAGCTTTAACAGAACATACATTGTAAATTTCTCATGTCATCATGATGATTAATTACATAGCTTATAGTCTTTAGACAAGCATGGATAAGAAAGTTTATTGTGAGTCCATGCATTGCTGATTGTATTTTAATGAACTTGTGTAATTCTATGTATACTTATATATTGTCATATCTTATAACCGAAGGGGTTTGAATCAGTTCGGTGGTCATCAATTTGACACCTAATGGTTTTTTTTTAACAAAACCAATACCTATATAAGTTTAAAACCGAGTATGAATATAAAATCTAATTTTTCCTCAAAATACGTTAAATATAACATTTGATATGTGAAAAAGATAAAATCTTAGAGGAAAAGATATGAACGATATCAAGGGGAATTCAAAACTCCAGACAAAATACGACAAAAAGACATACAAATTAAAATAATCCATAATGGTCAACATAATGGTCAACCTACTCGTGATGGCGTCCGTAAATATTTCCAATTGATGATTTCAACTTTATAATTTGTGCTCAGGTTTAATACTTTCTGTGGAAGAATCAACACTAGGCCTGCATCAACGAAATCATGACAAAAAAGTCAGCTCATGAATATCGTATCAACTGGGAGATCTATACTATATATGCCGACGCTGCCGAAAGTTTAATTCATAGATTTGAAAAGTTTATAATTAGAAAGCTGAAAGCATCCCTTTCGTCGTAAAGTTTTGTTCTCATCCGACTCAAATTGTCAATGTAAATAAGAATAATTCTGAAATTTGAAAGCTTCACTTTCACTGGTAGTCTGTAACCAAAGATGAATGATCTTCCAGTTTATCGTATCATTTTAATGACAAAATATACATTTGAAAACGAGCGTCAATATTTAAATGTGTAAATAATAGATAATGAATCTCTATTTTATGTTTCTTTAAAATATTGGATAAATGTATTGAACATATAAAATTTCTAAATTTTATATATCAAGTACTCAATCTGTTAGAGATTATTCGTTATCCCAATAAAACATTTGCATTGAGCACGTTTTACGTCATAGCCAGAAAAGGTAAATATTGACCAAGATCAGAGAACAATTATTAATTTTAACTGTGGTTGCATAATGTGTCATGTTTTATTCTATTTCAATGAATAGGACGATTAAAATACTTATTGTCTGACATTTAAAAATATTGTAACGTTCTATAAATAGTTTTCAAAATGGTCATTATTGACAATGATAAACCAAGTTTAATTATAATTGGAATAATAGTTATCAAAGGTACCAGGCTTAGGATTTCATACGCCAGACGCGCGTTATAAAATAGTTATAAAGCCAAACAATACTGCATAAAGGTAATTTATGCCTGGGATTAAAAAATCATTAGTATTTCAAAAAAATCATACTTTTGCAAAACAGGAAAGGACAAGGTACACTAAGGGCCGTATTTGGCCCCCTATTTTGTCAAAAAATAATTTTCATCTTATAAATGAACTGAGCATCATAAAATATCTTAATATATTTGTTCTTCAATACCACATGCCCAATTTGTCTTCTAGTATGGCAGAAACCTGATTTTGGGTTGGCTAAAGTGTGTTGAAAACGTCAAACGATAGAAAAATGTCCATTTGTGGACTGCAATCCTTCGTTTTTAAAGGCCTCCGCCAATGTGAGCCACAGTAATAATTAGTGATAAAGATGGCATACAAACAGGGTATTCAAAATATGAAAAGAAATTATTGGCTCACGTTGGCGGAGGTGCTCAAAAACTTAAAAAATCTCTCGTTAAAAAAACAACAATTTGTGTCAAAATAGTAGTATCGGAATAAAATCGGAGAAAGAACTGAAAATATCCGCATTCGGCTGTTACGGCAAGACACCCTCAACTAAAGCAAGAATACTTCGATAGGTGCTCAAGGTTTTCAGTTGTAGGATTTTGCAATGATTCAGTTTCAAATTGTATTTTTTTTATCTTTATATCAAGGTGGAGTGTGTTTTATCGATTTAAATCAACACCTTACATAGGGAAAACATATGCACTTGGCACACACGATAAACATGAGTTTTGCAAGTGTCCCCCTCATAAAATAAAGCGAAAAAAGTTTGAATATTTTTTTTTCCTTTTTTGGGTTCTTTGGAATAATGTGTAAATTCGGGACAAGATACCTTGGGTCGAGTGTGTAATTTCATATGACTTTGCAAAAGACCACTGCCGAAAAGAACAAGTTAATTCTGTTTAATATTAACGGGAATTTCTTTTTGTTTTGAGTACACATCGTCTAAAGGAAACAAATTGAGAGTTGTCCCGGGGAGATAGTTAGCCCTAGTGCCGGATTTTTTTTTCATTTCTATCATGACTTTACAGTATGCCTATAAATACATACATTTAACACAATTGAGACATTGTGGCAACGTAGTGAAGTGGTATCGCGTCGGCTTTTGAATGCCGCGATTTACGTTCGAATCTCACATAGTGCATATTTTTGTCCAATACGTTTTTCTTCTAATAATATTTAAAAATATATTCAACGAGATAGAATGGGTGGAGTATTTGTTTTGATTATAATAGCTATCAATTTAGTTGGTTGTCAATACACATTCTTTTTTAGTATTTTTCAATGGGATGTTTAGGGACATTCTTCACGGTTCTAGTCTCACTTACAGTGTTTCTATATATGCCGCCAATTTCCGCTGTTTCTGGCGAATATAGTCCCTAGTGTTGACAGTGGGTTGCTTGCCATTAATTTTTATACCCCTTCCAAATTAATTTCTCCATGTTTAATACCTCAAATTGCAAGTGGGGGGGGGGGGGGGGTGAAATTACACTGTAAAAAACTTTGGGTCCAGAATTTTAAAGGAAAGTAGTGATTTGGTCCAGCTGAAAAAGGTTGAAAATTAGCACTTCGGAAGCTTTCAAAAGATTTCAAGACGCCCTAAACATAAAATTGTCCATATTATGAGTAAGAGCCGATGCAGTTTTCTATAATTTTGATATAATTTGTCCCAAAAGTAGTACAACACACTGTAAAAGATTCTTTGAGAAAGCGCAGGTGGAATTTTTTTATTTTCATTGATGTTCTAAAAGAAATGCACTACGAAATAATTGTGGTCTCGGACCTTCTGGGTGGTTTAGTTTCAACAAAAAAAAAGCTGTAGAGGCTTTTTGGAAAAATGATATTTAAGGAAGTACCTATCTTTATACATCATGTAGTTTCAAACGCACATGCATTTTTAAGGGTGTAACTTTTGTCAATTGATAGCAGACAGATGTCCTTACAAAATGACTTGTATTTTAAAAGTTGAAATGAATAATAATCATGACATGATAAAAAGGTATAAAAAAAATCTTGGCCAATCTGATCATTATGATATGTAACGTTTGCTATAATATATATATTTCTCGCAAACTCTTTTTTCAAATATGAAATTGGCATCCTGAAAATGTAAACCATGGGCGCAACATAATGCAATACATGGACTGTCTTGTGTCTGTTCTCAGCAAATGGTATAGTTATTTTGTTGTATATCATTAAAGACTTAATGATTTTTTGTATTCAAAGATCAGATCACTTTTTAAGCGATCGGGAAAATGTTTGCGTTCGTATAATATTATCATATGTTGTTGTTTGGTGTTTGTTGTTTATTTCTTGACCAATTTCAATGGGATTTAATTCCGGGGGTTCTTTAAAATGCGGCATCTAACTGTGTTTTTATGTTTTTGGATTCAAGGCCCCGTGTTTAAATTGGTCTAAACGTAAGGTCTAAAGATCCAAAATTAAACTTTGTTTAATTTCATCAAACATTTTAACATGTATGCCAAATATATCCGTGAATATATTTTTGTTTATTTTGGGCCCGCCTTCATATTGGTCTACAATGAGGTCTAAAGGGTCCAAAATTATATTTCTTTGGTTTTACCAAAATAAAATTCTTGCGGTTCTTTTGACAAATGTTTGATGAGCTGAATCTGTATGTGTATTAAGATATTTGATTTTGGAACTGGTTTTCAAATTGGTACAAAACAGGGTTCAAATTAAATTCTTCAACAAAAAAGTGAATACATGGGATACTTGATATGTATGTAACGGTTTATATAGATTTTAGATTTTAGGCCATGTTTTCAAATTATTCTACATTGAGGTCTGAAATTTAACTTTCTTTGATATAATAAAATATGAATTAGTGGGGTTCTTCGATTTGCTGAATCTAATAACATATAGAAATCAGAGTCCAAAAATGATGTTATGTATCTTTATGAACATTTATAGAATAAAAGTTATGTATCTGCTTACCCTTCAGGAGCACCTGAGATCACCCCCAGTTTTTGGTGGGGTTCGTGTTGCTTATTCTTTAGTTGTATATGTTGTGTAATGTGTACTATTGCTTGTCTGTTTCATTTTTTGTCTTTTTCATTTCCAGCCATGTCGTTGTCAGTTTTTTTCAATTTATGATTTTGACAGCAGTGATTTTCCTAGTATTTAGGGGAAGGAGCCCAGGGCCCATGCAATTGAGAATAAAGTTCGTGAAATGTTGGATTGTGGGGAAATATATTAGTTTATTTATACCGATGGCACACAGCATCAACCGTTTGCAACTTTGAAGTGGGGTTTGGGGACTAGGTCCGCAAGAAAATTTGGAAAATTATGTGCAAAATTCTGCATTTTGAGAAGGAATAAGTTATAATTGCATAAATTGTGAACAAAATTCAAGAGATTTGTAAACAAAATTAAGAGATTTGTAAACAAAATTCAAGAGATTTGTAAACAAAATACCACAGTACGACACCAACAAAATCTTGCAACGATGTCTATATACAATGATATACAACTGGTAATTTTAGAGCTGAAAATTGAGAAAAAAGAGCATATTTCTCTTTGGGATAGGGGCCCATAATCGGACCCAAATATGAGGGTTGAAAAATCCCTAGACTGTCCCTCTGGTATCTTTCATCCCTTTTTTATGAAGTCTGATTTTAACGTAATTACTATAGGGCAAAGATTAATCATTATTTTTATGATGTCATGAGTAGGTCTGCATGAAGGTCGATATAATTTCAATTTTGGATAAACACTTTTTTCGTATGTCATGTTTATTTATTTATTTATTTGCTAATTTTACTTTGGGGGGGGAGGGGGGTTGTTTGTTGAAAGTGAACACCAAGCTGTTTTCATCCATAGTCGGACAGAGATTAATCTATAAAAGCTCATTTACTTAGACAACAAAATACTATTAGAAAAATACAACATCAACGTAAATCATAAATGCAAAAGGTCGTTGCTATGCAGTTATTATGGTTGCTAGGTAGTTTCTTAGCGAAAAAAACAAGCCAAACAGATTGTAAGATTTGTACAATTGTCCTAAAAGTACCTAGCAATAGAAACCTAGCTTTGGTTAACATATTATTGTTTACATAAGCCATGAACATATACCAAAATCTACTGTTGCTTAATAAACATTACTGTTGCTAAGGGCCATACTCGTGGTTAAGGTGTTGACAAATACTCGTTCAATTAATATGGATAAACAAAACATTACTGCTTTAGATTTCCTTATATGTATTTTACAATTATACATTTTGATTCATATGGAAAATACGTTTTTTTGTTTGATAAGGGTTAAAATAGCATATTATTTGCAGGTTTCAAATCTGTTGCTAGGCAACCAAAAAATGAGAATCACCCAAAAAAATGCCATTTTTTAAAGCTTCTATACCTAGTCTATTGAAATTATAAAATTTAATGTCTTTCAAGAGGGGGCCAAAATTGGCCCTTATTGTACCTTGTCCTTTATAAAAATGACCATATAATTGATATGCATGTCAAACTCGAAATGCTGACTACTGGGCTTCCAGTCAGTTTAATTGAAGTCTGGAGCTGGCATGTCAGTTAACTGCTAGTAGTCTGTTGTTATTTATGTATTATTGTCATTTTGTTTATTTTCTTTGGTTACATCTTCTGACATCAGACTCGGACTTCTCTTGAACTGAATTTTAATGTGCGTATTGCTATGTTTTACTTTTCTACATTGGCTAGAGGTATAGGGGGAGGGCTGAGATCTCATAAACATGTTTAACTCAGCCGCATTTTTGTGCCTGTCCCAAGTCAGGAGCCTCTGGCCTTTGTTAGTCTTGTATTATTTTAATTTTAGTTTCTTGTGTACAATTTGGAAATTAGTATGGCGTTCATTATCACTGAACTAGTATATATTTGTTTAGGGACCAGCTGAAGGACGCCTCCGGGTGCGGGAATTTCTCGCTACATTGAAGACCTGTTGGTGACCTTCTGCTGTTGTTTTTTTTTTTTCTATGGTCGGGTTGTTGTCTCTTTGGCACATTCCCCATTTCCATTCTCAATTTAATGGTATAAGTTACAAATTAAAATACTTAATAAACTTGATATAACTTTGAAAAGATCTATCCATTTCTTTTCAATTGTTTAAAACAAGAACTTTTTTTTCTTTGAAGTGCTGTAGTCAGACATGCTCCGATGTCTGCACAATTTAAAAGGTGTTTGGTGGTTGAATTCTTTATCCAGTAAAGTTTTGTTTCAACATCGTTGTCCATATAATGGAATTTGATGCGACTGTCATACAAGGGAGAGGTATAGCTAGCTATAAAACAAGATTTTATCCAATATTTTCTACATCAGAAAATGCCTGTACCAAGTCAGGAATATGACAATTGTTATCCATTCGTTTGATGAGTTTGAGCTTTAGATAATGCCAATTGATTAGAGACTTTCCTATTTGAATTAATCTCGGAGGGTTTTTTTTTTGCTAGATATTTGATGTCATTAAGGAGTAAATTTACACTCAATTGTTGTACTTGATATACAACAATTAACTAGTAACTTATGTACTAAAATACAAATTATTAAACGAAACGACCATATCACATATTGCACCTGGTGTTTATTCCCTTATTTGACTGAGTTGGTCGTATCATTTAAAACCCTCTAATAGCACATGACCGATATGGCTTTATATATTATCATTTAAAGTAGATTCATGCACTCGCTTCCTTCTTTATGCTTGGTTCATTGTGTAGTTTTATATTGTTACTAAGCATAAGCTTGGACATTTTATTCAAAAAACACGTGAACATTCTAAATTTAAAAGGGAACTGAATATGCGATATTTTAAAAAAATGGATATGATTTCAATTGAATAACTCAACCTCATTTAACTCGTATTCATGAGATCTGCAATTAAACCCATTACCTAGATATTGGGTTTGAATGTATTAGTCGTGTTCAGCCATTTAAGGGAAAAGAATATTAACATTGAAAATGAATCGTAGATGAACCAATTCGTTGACTGATTCGATCCAAAAAGACTCATTTTTTTAAAAGATAAAAATCATTATTTACTTATTTTTTTAATCTATAACATTAAATCAAACAAACCTATAAAAATTGCACACTATTTAAACTATGGATGTCAATGAGTACTCGAGTACTCGAGTACGTTTGGTACTACCGAGTATCGAATACTAAAATGATACTCGAGGAATTGGTTTACTGTTATGCTAGGTTCACACTGCCGATTAGACAAACTAGATCAATCCCGGTCAAGACAGATTAAGTGATCTGGAGACTGGTCTGGCTCGTTCGACAAGAATGTTCGGGATGGTCTACCTTGCTCTTCCTCGATCTGACTTTCTACCCTAGTGTTTTTTGACATTTCAAAAACATTCGAGTAAGGATTGAGAAGCCATTCACTCGAGAAGGGAAAGAGAATTTGGCGAATAGCGATAGAATTTATCGAGAAAGGATCGTGTAGGGATCGAGTTTGGTCGGAATACAAATATTTGAACGATTAGTACTTGATCATCTTGAGCTTCGCTCGACTAATATCCGATCGTTTCTCGATCAATGCCATCTTGTTTTATCCCAGACCAACTCAACCAATACCCGATCTCTACATGATCAAATTGACCACTTTTTTTTCATCTCTACTCGGATATTTACGAATATACATGCCTGCTACAAGTTTGTATTAACCATCTTGCTGCCGACCGTTTTTCAAGGTTTCATTTCATATGCCGGAAAATACGACGGCTCAACGACTGTGACGTAACATGCCAAACAATGCATCATTTGATATATGACGTCACGACATAATGACCGTTACATTTGGAAAAGATTGGAGAAAAACATAACACTGTTTAATCTTCGGTCTTTTAATTGAAAGAGATACAGCATTGATGAGAAGCTTGCATAAATTTAACCATTGACATATGTGTCCCTCCGGCACAGCCGCTGTGAAAATATGTGTCCCTCCGGCAGCAAGAGGGTGTGCAGATTTGATTAACATCCATTACTTCCTTTTTTTATTTTAAAATGTACATAGAATTAACTCCGCGAATATTTCCCATGTAGAGAACTTAGATTTACTTTTACAAAGAAAGGAAATATCATACGAACAATCAGACCCAAAGGTCAAAAACAAACCGACGCAGCCATGGAGAAAAACGAAAAACAATGACAAGACATACAGCAGTCAACATAACACATTATAGAAACTAAAAACTTTTTTTAAAAACATTATATATTTATTCACCAAATATGGTTGTTACATTGTTACTTCAAGAAACTAAGCTTTTCTTGATGTATCCTGTAATATTTCACTGATTACCCAGGTTAATAATCAACTGCTGGTATATAACATTATGCCTATAAATTCTTAGTGTGCTTTTGCATATTACTTACACATAATGTGTTCTGAAATTATTAAAAAAAAATATAGTAATATAAACTTTTCTGTTTTCGTTATATCTTTTTATGTATTCTTGAACAAAAATTTGATAAACTTTTATACTTGTCATTCTAACATGACGTCCTTCAAACGCTTTGAGTACACACCCATGGTAAAATATGAATATATTGCCTGGGCTGTTCCGATCGCACTCCCATGTCATATGGTTTTTTTATGAATGAGCTTCCCGACGTCATAGAACGGTGACGTAAGAATATAAGCATTTTACGGGAAATTACATGATTGTGGAACCGAAAATCATCACCACAAGGAATCGTAAACAAACGATGCTAAAATGTGTAATAAGCCATATTTTTTAAACATTTTTAAGACATTTAGTAAATTATCATTTAAATTCATCCAAAACTATCTAAATAAGTTATTGTAAATAGATTAAGTATGTCACTAAATCAGTTTGCTCCGTTCTTTTATGCCAATTTAATAGTGCGTTTATTTATGGGAACGGTTAATATTTGCCTCCACCTAGAGCTCTTCGATCCAAAATAATTGTCGTATTTGTCCTATTAGAATTGAAATAGTTCATGGGGGCTTGAATATATCGTGCTTTTTCCACGGGTTTTCCCTTTATGCCGATATTTTACCCCTCGTTATTGCTCAGGGTAAAATATTTAGCGTAAAGGGCCCATCCGTGGTAAAATCACGATATATTATAGCCCCCATGAAATATTTCTTAAATTTCTGATTACATACATAATATGATTTGTATATAGAAAAACCTGAAATTGTTAGGAAATAATCCAGACCAAAATAATTTTTGTCTTAAATTTTTATATCCGATGACAAATTGCTTTAACGATACTTTGAAATTTAAATTTGATTTTATCATTTATTCATTTCCAAAAATTTTCTAAAAATCGACAATGAATTAAAAAAATGGTTACAATCTTCTTCTTCGTTACAAAAATTACATATACTGTCATTCTTCTGTTTTCATTTGAAGTGTTTTGTTGGTAATATGAATTATAAAAGTTTCCATCTTTATATCTTTAATTTATTCTCTTCTAAATAATAAGAAATGAAAATATATAGGTGGTTTATACTAAGGTTCTCATTTATTTGTAAAATACTCATCCATTTGCTAACACCTATTGATGGTTCAGTTTTATCTTAACAAATTGAATAATATGTTATGCTTGTTGAAAAGCTTGAAGCCTCAATGTTATTACCTTTTCAGATCAGTTTCTGTCTATAAATATTTATAATACTTTTAATAGAACTTTCAGACTTTAACATCTGAAGCCAGTCTTTTTGCAAAATAACATGTTGAGATAAATTACCAGTGTCATATATAATTTTATTGCCAAATATCAAGTTACACTTAATCCAATTTTCAAAAACAATGGTTCTATTTTCAAAATTAATCAGTTTGCATCCCCAAATTACCTTTTTTCTGATTTCTGTGAAGTTGGTAGGTTTTTTCGTCTGTCCACCACGTTATATCAATTACCCAACATTTAAATACTTCTCTCTCAAATTCAGGGATGTGTTTGATATATTAGTCCGGCCGATTAGTGCAGATATAGAGCAGAATTGCTCACTTGATGAGGAAAGCATGAAACTTTGAACAGTAGTTCTTGGTTATATACCCTTTGATTTCAGCTATGGACCCACTCTAAAAAAAAACCCAATATGGCTACCATTTTCAAGATGGCGGAAAAACGTTATAAATCATGATTGTCCGCAAGGTATTCTATATAATATCGGAAATTAAAGAAATGATTCTTTAAAAATGGTCTTCATGTTCTTGAATTTGTTATCAATTAATTTTAAAATATAAAAAAATTAATTTGGTTATTTCTATAACGCATATACAAAAACAAATAGTGAAATTCAAAATGTTAATCAGTATGTTACATGTCATTGTAATTGTTTTTTAAACGCTTTAAGTTTTTATGGTTGGAATAAAATAGGTTGAAGCGAGTCAATTGAACGTTAATATAGGTCGGTTAAATGTGGTGGAATATTAGGTAACTTATCTGAACTTTGAGGCAGTGCCGAGGGCACCTTGTCTCCTGTCTCTTTAGTGCCACGTCTTACGTCACTTATCACGTTTTCATCTGCCGTACCTATCGTCCATTTATTCTATGTAATCAATAGGTGTACCTTTCTTCAGGCGGATTAGACGATTGCCATATTTTAAAATGGTTAAAGGGCAACTATTTCCTTACGGTTACGGTCTCCAAATCTCCATAATCTGCCGGAATTAATTTCTCATTTACTAATGTTATCATTGCAGCAGTGTTCACAATCATGCTCACATTCTGGTCTTGTATAGTACCTCGTACTGCTAAGCTCTTTCGAATGGTTCATCTGATGACAATTTCGGACGAGGCTGTGGGCCTCTGTTCGAGTTTGTGACGAAGTGATGTTTTATTGCCAATAGACTTGGGAGACTACTGGTCTGACCATCTACTGTTTAAAGACTCCGTTGTTGGGGTTGCGCTTTAATTTGCTCTGTATCCTGGTGAAGATGACCGTTGTCTGAAATTACCGGAAATTTTGGAGTTTGTCTGTGGAGATGCTAACCGTTGTCCTTAGGGATTTTATGATCTCTTGCTTAGTGGGGTGTTGCTGGTCGATAGTGCTAATGCGACATCAGCAAAGTAGACTTGGTCCATATATCGCCATCTGGTTGGCTATTTAGGTTTTCAATTGTTTTAACGCTTTGGTGAATGTTTCTGGGTTCTTCTCTATTACATGCCTTGCAGAATCTTTGTCTTTACATCCTGGGAGGAATTCTTCGGTTCCAATTTGGTTTGATCGTCTTTGTTGCTGAAGCAGTGCTCCAGTGCTTTTTTTTACGGCCTTGGAATCATCATCTGTGTTTACCTTGCAAGCGTACGCAAAGACAACATCGGTCTGGCAATCTTGGAGCCTACACACATTTTTTCCATTATCATCTACCAGCATTTCCTTTAAATTGGTAAATGAACGCCTCCCAATTCAAGGATCCTCTTCAATTGAGTAATTGCATTTTTGGGAGCTGTGGGCATCGTCTCCGGTACCTTGCACCAAGATTTTCTTGCCATCGGCTATATTCTCTCTCCAATGAGGAGTCTGAAGAAGAGCTGTTGCCACACTCATTTGGTTTCCTCCGCCCTTTCCTGGATTGGTTAGTGGAGTCAGCTTGCTGTTATGGGAAGCCTGTTAGAGCTCCAGAAGCTGACGAGGTTGTCATAATTGGTGTGATAAATGTGGGAGGAGGATTTGCAGTTGACTCTACGGGGATCATACCATAAATAGGCACTGCAATCAGCATTGAAGAAACCTGATAGGATCCACTTGCAGCCAATTGTTTCTGTAATGGTGTGCTGCTCTGAACCAAATATTATTGACTCATAGTAGGTGATAAGAATGCGTGAGAAGACACATAAGCCTTTTGTTGGTATCCTTGATTAGTACTAAAGGTTTCTATTATGTTCTTAAATTGAGGTTGTTGTTGAATAATTTGAACTGTCTCATGCAGGGCCCTGACATTGGACTTTCGACTTTAGGTAAAGACACCTTCAACAAAGTTGGCGGTTGATGATTCATTTGAACTATAATTGAGGAAAGACCCAAGGCAGGGATTTAGTTGTGTATTTTTGGTAATCTTTCGTTGTACAGGCTAAATTTTGGCTTAGATGATGTGTCCATTGCAGGAATTTTAACTTCTTTATCTCGATTGTCCACTTATTCACTTACAACAGATGCCAGTTACCCTGCTGTTGCAATGTACTTTTAAATTGAGCTGTGTCTCCTTCCTCAGTTGTTGTCAGCTTGTCCATCCGTCTCACCACAACATTGAACATCTTATTGGCCTGACCATCAATTCCGCCAAGAAATTACCACTAGCCTTGTAGTATATTCTGTCTTCCGACTGCTGAATTTGCTAAAATATTGCTCCCATCTATTCGTTATTAATATTCATTGGCTCTTTTGGTTCATCTTGCATCGTAATGAGACCAACACATATTTTATTAATTCCCGCTTTGCAATGTTTTATATTGCGGTAAATCTCAGCTGTTCTTTGGGCATTAGATTTACTGTCTGCTAAGAATTCTTGGTACAATTGTTTAATAGTCATTTCTGAGTTGTCCTCTGTTAAAGCACATCAGCAGTGGGTTTCTCCATATCCCCAAGTGATTTAGTTTCTACCATTTCAATGTTCTTGTCCTTGTTGTCCTCAATTCCGGTCATTTCACTGATATGTGTTTAAATGATTCTCAATTCACAGTAAAATATCTCAAATTGCAAAATATTGCGACCCAAGAAATAAGATAGGCACTGAATAATATCTTAGGGCAGATAAATCCCAAATCACAGTTTTTATGTGTGACCAAAAACAACAAATAGTGCAGCTTTTAACGAAAGCTACCACTGCAGCTTTTAATGAAAGCTACTACTTTGTGTATGAAATGACAAACCAGGCAAAATCAAAAAGGACAGAACTGGGACAGGGACTAGATGACACTATACATCAATAACATGCTGAAATTCAGGTCCAATTTTCAATAATCAATATTTGCTTATTTTTCAAGGCGGTCATTTTGAATTTCAAAGAAAGATAAAAACAAAATTTTGCTAAGTACACCAAATCATTCAAGTATGTTGATTTTTGTGCTACCAGCATCATTTACACTGTGGTTTGTTCAATACTGGAACATATTTTAGAATGCATGGCAGCCATATTGAAATAAGCCGCCATATTGAATGTTGAGGGTGGGTCCATAGCTAATATTGCTCAGTACACAAAAATGTACCATCATGCAAAATTTGTCTTTTCCTCATTATTTGAGCATTTTTTCACCGATCGGCCGGACTATATCTAGGATGTTCTTCTTTTAAAAATTCGTCTTAAAAATCAACCAATTGATACCAACCACACTGAGATATTTTAACTACCAGTTTGAAATATCATTATTAATGAATTAGTCCGAAATTACTCTGACGTCCGACGGCTGTTTTGCCAGACAAGCTGGGGCCGTGGGACGTCAGAGCTCGTCCCATATCAAAAAGTGGATATTTGCCCGTCCAAAATAGATGCGCTGCTTCGTCGCTTCTTGTGCCGACTAACGGCCTTGGAATTATATAAATCGGGTATCAATTTGTTTATTTTTCATTTATCTCTTCATTCATGTAAGTTTCACCTACCTGCCACCCTTTATTTTCTCATATAAAATCAAAACAGTACTTAAAACAAAAACAAAAACAGATTGCTAAGCAGAAGCGAATTGTCATTTGTCGCTATGTGCTGGTATTATATGATATCCTCCTGAGACGGTTATGAAGCTTTGGTCGTCCTTATCAACAGAATAAAATATAAATTATTTACTTCCAAAACTATGACTTGAGAGTTTAATGTACTAACTTCATTAATAGGAATGACCATATTAATGAGCAAGCTTCCAAATTAAAACAAAAGATCAAGAAACTTTTCAAAACATAATAATTCGTGCATAACTTATACCTAGTAACAAATCGGTTATATAAGGACTAATTTTATACTGAATACAAAAACTTTTCAACATTAAAACTCACTGTGAAAGTTTTGCTACAATATGTTACTACAGTCTATTCCCCGAGCTCTTGCAAACAATGGCAGAAATCAGTATAATAAGCCACACATGGTGTTAGTCAATCTACTAAAACATGCAATACATCGGGCCAAAAAAATAATTCCTAAACATTGAAAAAGTATCCTTTAGTAAGATATGGTCATAAGACTTCAGCTTAACTAGGAATGAACACTTTCTGATAACTGGTCCGAACGAAATAGTATTCACAAATTGTTATAATATGATATCAGGACGAAATGGCATCATCTCTTTCGCATATCAAAATAAATATATGTCAAAGAGGGACGAAAGATACCAGAGGGACAGTCAAACTCATAGACCGTTAATAAACTGACACAGCCATGGCTAAATAAAAAAGAAAACCGCAAACAAATAATCGAACACAATACACAACATAGAAAACTAAAGTCAAGTAAAACCATTTTTAAACAATCTCTCATTTTAAACCAACCGTCACAAGATTGCATAATGTTTATGCTCCAATATCTAAAGCCAAAATTGCCAAAGCAAATAATCAACAAATCACTACTATAGATACATCTTTTAAAAGTGACAAAGGAGATCATATTTTACCCCTCGTTATTGCTCAGGGTAAAATATTTAGCATAAAGGGCCCACCCGTGCTAAAATCACGATATATTATAGCCCCCATGAAATATTTCTTAAATTTCTGATTACATACATAATATGATTTGTATATAGAAATACCTGAAATTGTTAGGAAATAATCCAGACTAAAATGATTTTTTGTCTTAAATTTTATATCCGATGACAAATTGCTTTAACGATACTTTGAAATTCAAATTTGATTTTATCATTTATTCATTTTCAATTTTTTTCTAAAAATCGACAATGAATTAAAAAATGGTTATAATCTTCTTCTTCGTTACATACATTACATATACGGTCATTCTTCTGTTTTCATTTGAACAAAATGTGTGTTGTTAGTAATATGAATTATAAAAGTTTCCATCTTTATATCTTTAATTTATTCTCTTCTAAATAATGAAAAATGAAAATATATAGGTGGTTTATACTAAGGTTCTCATTTATTTGTAAAATACTCATCCATTTGCTAACACCTATTGATGATTCAGTTTAATCTGAACAAATTTAATAATATATTATGCTTGTTGAAAAGACAATAACAATCAAAACCAAGGAGTAAACAAAGACTCACAAAACCAAACGACATTTACATCAACAGTTATAAATAATAATTAAGAAACAACACGAACTCCACTAAAAACCGGGAGTGAAATCAGGTGCTCCGGAAGGGTAAGCATTCCCTGCACCGTATGCGGCACCCGTCGTGTTATTTCTTTGTTCAGTTCGGTAATGATGGAAGGTTATTATGACTGAGGAAGAATATTATATATGATTTCTGATACACTTTTGTCATAATGGCTAATCAGCTCATGATGGCGACTGTAAAATTTCTTGAGTGATGACCTTAATTTGATTGATTCATAGTCCTGTCTTAGCAACTTTTGAGAAAGCAGTATTCCTCGTTCAACAAAATCAACGTACTTTGAGCTAGCTCTAGAGTAACGTATCAATTGAGACACATATACTCCATATGCTGGTGCCGCTGGGATGTTGAAACAGAAATGGAAAGTTGACTATAGGAAAATTAAAATCATCGCGTTTGTCATAATTTTTGGTATTCAACCTACCATCAGTAGTCATTTCGAGAAAAAGGTCTAAATATGAAGCAGATTTATCTGTGTCGGTAGTATCTTTAATTTCAAGTTCACTTGGATATATTAAATGTAAGTGAACACCGAATCTATTTCTATTAAGAGACAGTACATCATCAATATACCGAAAGGTGAAATTAAAAGACTGGGCTAATTTCTTTTCTCCTTTCTGTACAAGCACTTGGATAAATTCTGCTTCATAGGAATATAAAAACAAATCTGAAAGTAGAGGAGCGCAATTGGTACCCATTGGGATTCCAATAGTCTGTTGAAAGACCAAACCTCCAAATTCAACAAATATGTTGAAAAGCTTGAAGCCTCAATGTAATTACCTTTTCAGAACAGTTTTTGGTCTATGAATATTTATAAGACTTTTAATAGAACTTTCAGACTTTAACATCTGAAACCAATCTTTTTGCAAAATAAGATGTTGAGATATATTACCAGTGTCGTCTATAATTTCATTGACAAATATCAAGTTACACTTAATCCAATTTTCAAAAACAATGGTTCTATTTTCAAAGTTAATCAGTTTGCGACCCCAAATTACCTTTTTTCTGATTTCTGTGGGTAGGTTTTTTCGTCTGTCCACCGCCGTTATATCAACTACCCAACATTTAAATATTTCTCTATCAAATTCAGGGATGTGTTTGATATATCGAGTATTTTTTCTTTTAAAAATTCATCTTAAAAATCAACAAATTAATACCAACCACACTGAGATATTTTAACTACAGTTTGAAATATCATTACTAATGAGTGTACCTACCAAAAATGCTTTCAGAGACATAAAATAACTTTGTATGTCAATCATTTGTAACCCCCTTTCTTCGTATGACTTTATCATGTTGATTCTTCTAACCTAATCTGGTTCACTATCCCAGATGCATTTATAACATTTGCTCTCTACATTTTTTTCTAAATTTCTTATGAAATGACAGGCATTTGCCAATTAAAAAAAGGGGGGGTAAACTATTAATTTATAATTAATCAAAATCTTTTATTGAATTATATACATACAATTTTATTTATACTTAACTTGTGTTATAGATATAATTTATCACATACCGGTACCTTATCCCAGTTTCGTTAACATTTAGGTACACATCATTATCATATTAAGTACATTTTAGTACATGATATACGATTTACTAAGTAGGAAAATTAATAGATATTCTATTCTGATTTAGATTATATCCAAAGTTAAAAGCTTTAATGACTTCTGTATTATAAACATTCATATATATTTATATAGTTTATATTTAACAAATTTAATTAAATAAATTATTTTTCTGCAACACATCGAGAAATTGTGTCAGATTTGCGTTGTTTACAATCCATTAGCTCAAAATGCTGACCATTTTTTTCTTCAGATAATCATTAATACAATATATTTCTATTCTACTAGTTTGTAGAACAAGTTTAAGAACTAGTTTGATTAGTATCTAGAGATAAGTCTTTGGTTTTTGCACGAGCATTTCTTAGGCGGTGTTGCGGGTGGGGTTCCATAGTCATTTACAAGTCAGATACTTGTATAGGAGTATCGAGGTGCTTATAGTAACTTCTAAGTACAACACGTTCTGCATAGTGTATTTTCTGCATTATATTATGGTGATTTAGTTTACAATAGACAAATGCGTGTTTGTTTAAAGATGTTGATAATGTTTTATGATCTTTATTAAATGTTGTATCGCACATAAAAAAAATAAGTTACTGCGAGCAATCCAAGCCTACATTTTGACTTGCCTCTTATTTAGCCATGTTGATAGAGTAGAAATGATTTAAATTCGGACGAATTTATGAGGGAGAACTTTATAAAAAAAATATTCACAGGTATCATGTAACCATACAAAAGCGTAAAAACCGATATAGTATGATATCCTATTCTAATTTTATCGAGAAATAGTTATAGTTTATCCAGATATTTCCATGTTAATTAGAAATATACATGACATGAAGGATTTTTCACTACCTTCCTGGGGAATAGTAATTGATTTAATAGCAGTATGTAATGTAGAAATTTCCGCTTAAGCATTTGCATTTCTTGTAAATTTTTCACTTTTTTTCACTGGTTTTACTAATTTAGAGTGTTAAGTTAACCAATTAGCATGAGAAGATATTTTATCTTATAACAATGTTTTAAATACTACTGATACAAGACTGCTTCATACCTTGATCAATCCATCAATATTGACAGATGGACGACATTACACTTAAATCTATGACAAACGGAATGACTTAAACTTCCCAATTATCAATTTCCCATTTCTCAGCAGTAACATACCCTTTGATTCGGTGTATGATGTGTACATATCTCATTTGATATGCTGGGCTTGTGCATGTTCGCACTATACGGACATCATATACAGGAATATGATTCTCACGCAGAAACTGCTCAAACAGAGTTATGAGGAGACTGAAAATATTTACCGCGTTTTAGTTGTGGTTTGATATATATGTCGTCTGTCTGCTGAGTACCAACGTACCTATTCCCGAATATGACGGTTTCACTGATTGTAAATTTGCATTGCTTTACGACGTGTCTCGGTATTTCACACATGTATTTATTTATGATGTTTCTGTTGTGATTTCCGTTGGATAATATGTTATGTTTGTAGTCCAAATAATTACAAAAAGCTTTTGGTGCCTTCATTTTCATGATAATTGTATGGACTGGTATTGTGAAAATTATTGTATGAAATTCATGATTAAATATTCGTCTTAAAATGTCCTGTATCAAGTGAGGAATATGGTAGTTGTTCGTTTCTATGTATGTTGGTATTTGTTTTTGTTGAACTTAATGGTTCCTGTTGGTTCTTTGTTTTCCTCCTAGTGTTGATGTGTTTCCGTCGGTTTTAGTTTGTAACCCGGATTTGTTTTCTCTAAATCAATTTATGACTTTCGAACAGGGTATACTGCTCTTGCCTTTATTTGCTATTTTTGCCGTCTATTGTATTATTACTTTCCCCTCTTTTATGCCAACCTTTATTAACGACTGTTTTATTTTATAAATTGTCACACCTACCAGATGAAAGGTATACAGACACCTGAAGTGTAAATTATTTAAATTTTAATTGTATCAACCGGGTAAAATCATACATTTTATGCTGAAAAAAATAATATACTAAGACTACTTAAATCTTTAAATCTTAAATGTAAAGTACCACCCAGACTCTCATAAATTTTGTAATGATAGTCAAAGGAAAACTAAATTCACATATTTTCACTCCTTTTCCTAATTTTTTTTTTTAGCATTTAACGTGTGTATAAATACAAACAAAATGCTTGACTCCAGTAACATATGTGCAACGAATAATTCTAGTTTGATGTTTGTGAAAAACATTAATTTTTAATTGGGACCAATCTGTGCTGAACAAGATAATGTATACAAGTGACTTAAACACATATGAAAGTGCATAAATGATATATGTCACACATCAAAATGTAATAGACTATATGGCACACAGTTTTTATTCTGACGGTTTTTCCTTCATAATATCAAAAGTTGAAGAGCCGGACCTCCTTGAAATCTGAGGGTTTTGATGGTGAAATGTTCAAACATATTTTTTTCCAATGTAATTGAATTTATTTTTATACGAAATAATTAGTTCACGTGACACTTTCTTTATTTGTAATCAAGTTACCTGTTTGTCTTTTTCATTTTTAGCCATGGCGTTGTCAGTTTATTTTCGACTGTCCCTCATATATCTTTCGCCCCTCTTTTAAATAAATGATCAATATTTAAAATAATGAAGGATTATTAACCATATCACTTCTCCTGTTAAGTCTGTTAAATTTTAAAGAAAAATAAAGAATATTAATATTAAATCGTAACTTACGTGGATAAACAATAACAATCAGTGTCCAAATGACAAAGATACAAAACCAACACCACTTTATCATCAGGACGCCTAGGAAATCGATGCAGTAATGAAATTAAACAGAAAATCATGTGCTAATTTGGAATAAATTTTAACTCATCTTTTTAGTTGTCCTTTTAACTGCTTAATATACGATATTGAAGTTTTCCATTTCATTTTTTGTTCAGGATATATCAAAACAGTATTGTCACGTTATATCTCGTTAAACATTAAAAATTTAAATAAGTAGGCAAATATATTCCATGCAGTTTTGTGTTCAATAAAAGGCAATATTATCGATGGAATACAAATATAGTTACTTATCTACTTTAAAATCAAAACAGCACTTAAAACGATAACAGATTGCTAAGCAGAAGCGAAATTTCATTTGTCGCTATGTGCTGCTGGTATTATATGATAGACTCCTGAGACGATTATGATGCTTTGGTCGTCCTTATCAACAGAATAAAATATAAATTATTTACTACCAAAACTATAACTTGAGAGTTCAATGTATTAACTTCATTAATAGGAATGACCATATTAATGAGCAAGCTTCCAAATTAAAAGAAACAAGATCCTTTTCAAAATATAATAATTCATGCATAACATATACCTAGTAACATATCGGTTATATAAGGACTTATATTTTTACTGAATACAAAAGCTTTTCAACATTAAAACTCACTGTGTCAGTTTTGCTACAATATGTTACTACAGTCTATTCCCCGAGCTCTTGCAAACAATGGCAGAAAAAAAAACTTATCAGTATTATGAGCTACACATTGTGTCAGACAATCTACTAAAACATACAACACATCGGGGCAAAATACTGAACATTGAAAAAGTATCCTTTAGTAAAGTATTGTTATAAGACTTCAGTTTTACTATGAATGAATGCTTTCAGACATCTGGTCCGAACGAAATAGCATTCCCAGATTGTTATAATGTGATATAAGGACGAAATCACTTTCGCATATCAAAATAAATATATGTCAAATAGGAACGAAAGATACCAGAGGGAAAGTCAAACTCATAGACCGTAAATAAACTGACAACGCCAGGGCTAAAAAAGAAAAAAACAAACAGACAAATAAAAGAACACAATACACAACATCGAAAACTAAAGTAAAGTACATTTTTGTAAAACCATTTTAAAACAATCTTTCTAAACCAACCGTCACAAGATGGCATAATGTTTATGCTTCAATATCTAAAGCAGAAATTGCTAAAGCAAATAATCAACATAGCACTATTATAGAAATTTCTTTAAAAGTGACAGAGGAGATCATGAAATAAGGAAAACTCAAAATTTATAATATAACCTTGACCTTTGACCTTGGCCACAATTGTATTCCAATGAACCAAGGACCTCAAATCAATATATCTAAGGTCTGTATTACTTACCATTCATGATACACATTTATACATCCCTTATGTTTAATATTGAAGGGGAAATAATTCTTAAATGGAATCTTTGTATTGCTTCGGTCAAAATTGGACACAAACATTTTGAGGATATAACAAGTAATTTGGTAAAATAAATTAGTCGCTTTCTTTTACGGTTACGGATGAGATGCACTCACAAGGAAATCTGTGTTCGGTGAAATCACTCCTCCAAAGAAAAGTATTCGATTTAGCAGGGTAAATTTCAAAGGCGCATTAAGTGTTCGATATCATATACCAAACAACTAAGTGACATTCAGCGAAACAAAATTTATAAGTAAGAAATTAAAGTAACTGAAGAAGAAGAAAAAAAATAATCAGTAGAAGAAATCTATAGGTCTTTCCACAGAAAAGTGGAAAGACCTAATAATGCTTTGCACGAAGTTTCCTACTGCTATATGTACAAAATTGTCCATCTCTATTATTTTTTTTTTTTTTTTTATACTATTGCATTTCAAAAATTCGTAATTCACATGGCTGCAGAGGGGTCCATAAACCTTAAGCCCATATTTTAGTTGTTTAAGTAACGTAAAGGCAATAACTACATTTTTAATTTCAAAAATTATAGTGAAAAGGCCTCAAAGTATTTAGTTTTACACCTGTACATGATTTGTCATCTTTTTCGGTTACTATCATGTTCAGTCATTAAATGCACCAAAATGTGCAGCAAAATCACTGAGCTGACTTATAAGATATGCACGAAACCCTGTGTCAAACATAGCCCCGCATGTGGCGTTATAGAAGGTGGTATTGTTTTACATAAGGTAAATACAATAGATATCTAATTCACAAAGAGAGAATAACTTGTAAATAAATATCTTGAACAAATGTGTAGTTTTAATATCAAACTGTAAAAAGAAATGAAAAAAACACCATTTATCATTATCTTATAATAAGCATCTAGTGGCTCCGTCTTTGGGGAGGATTTGTAGATTAGGTGTATATTTCTAAGCCATTTGTAGGCGAAACACGCGTCTGGCGTACACACTTTTAATCCAGTTACCTACAATAACTTCATTTCCTCATGTTTTTTGTACATGAAGTGTGTATAGGTCCTGCTTTGTTTCATATAATAGAATGGCCAACGAAGATGCAAGTATTTTGTCTTACTGAGGAAAATGACGTTATTTGGATAAAATCAATTTGATTATAAAAAAAAAACTCAGCTGAAGCTAACAACATCAGGATACTTGATTTCTTGATTCCCAACATATTTGTTACGTTTGGAGGACGTGCTTTTTAACATACAATCGGTTTAACCCTGGGAACACAAATTACTCATATTCTTGCCGACTTGTTCCTTTTTTCATATGAGTCTGGCTTCATAAGGAGCTTCCTAGTAAAAACAATTATAAACTAGCATTATCCTTTAACCTCACTTTGTGCTATAAAGATGGTGTCATTTTTCTTAATAGATTTAAGTTTAATGACTATTTTGAATGCATCTATTTAATCGAACATAAAACAGAGGATACAACAGATACAGTTAAGGCTGGTATATATATTTATTTATTATTTACAAGATTGATCGTTTATATAAATATACAGTGTTAATTTCCATTGTTTAACGCAAGCGTACATTTGAGATAAATAAATTGAATGAAAACTTCGGTTCATTATTTGTGCATTGTGATAAAAAATTCGTATGTATCATTTTACTTTCATTTTTTACAACTCTGTCTTGAAATGTTCTGGTCGTACTATTGCAAATATTAAATTTCATGATTGTATCATGTGTTTCCATCAGTTTACCATAGAACTATCACATGGTTATGTTTGAAATTAATGGTAAACCCTAGTTTTTAGTGCTTACCGTTTTAGTTTATTGACATAACTGCACGACTCGATTCTCAATTGATAGTGGTAAGATAATCGTTGCAAAGAATCCTGTTAAACTTTTGTGAAAGATGGTTTTAATTTTGCAGTGTTGGGAGAGTTTATGTTCTATTTTGAAGGCAATTGTAGTGACCTGTTATGCAAGTACCGTTCCATTTGAGTTATTGTTATGCGTTTACTTTTCTACATTGCCTAGAGGTATAGGGGGAGGGTTGAGATCTCACAAACATGTTTAACCCCGCCGCATTTTTGCGCCTGTCCCAAGTCAGGAGCCTCTGGCCTTTGTTAGTCTTGTGTTATTTTAATTTTAGTTTCTTGTGTACAATTTGGAAATTAGTATGGCGTTCATTATCACTGAACTAGTATATATTTGTTTAGAGGCCAGCTGAAGGAAGCCTCCGGGTGCGAGAATTTCTCGCTACATTGAAGACTTGTTGGTGACCTTCTGCTGTTGTTTTTTTTTCTATGGTCGGGTTGTTGTCTCTTTGGCACATTCCCCATTTCCATTCTCAATTTGATTAGTTATATGTCTTGTGTTTCTGTCTCTGACCTAGGTTTTCTGTATTTGGCATGTGTAGTTCATCATGACGTAAGACATCGTTACGTGTACCATGATGAACGTTCGTGCATGACTGCTGTGTATATTTTTTTGACATGGAGCTATTGACCAGAATATGACTTTTTGACTCTTGTCCTATGCACGTTTGGTGTGTCATCGGGATACAGTGTGTATATTACCTTGACCTTTAAATATAATTTTCAATTGACCTTGCTTCTGAATATGTGGCATGTAGATGTATTGTCATAAGATGGTGCATGAGTCTAGTGGCAATATAAACTTCATGTGAGCTTGACCTTTGGCCTCAATGTACAACTTGTATCTTTTGTTTGAATTAAATGAGGAATTGTCTGATTGGCACTCATACCATATCTTATATCTATTTTAGATATATAAAGATATATTTGTTAGTTTTGTGTAGCACGATTACCCTTTCCTCAAAATCTGCTTTGTGTTTTTTTTATAAGGAACTCTTGACCAGACTATGACTTTTTGACTCTTGACCTCTGCATATTGGGTGTGTCTCTTGGTATGATTACCTTGACGACAAGTCAGGAGTCTCTGTTTTTTGTTGATCTTGTATGTTTTTAATTGTAAGTTCAGTTTTATGTTTTTGAGTTTGAACTAGTACATACTTTGTTTAGGGGCCATCTGAAGCCCGCCTCCGGTCGAGGGATTTTCACGCTTTGTTGAAGACCCATTGGTGGCCTTCGACTGCTTTCTGCTCTTTTGTCATGTTACTGTCCCTTTCATGAATGTGACCTACCGAATTAGACTATTTACCGGATTTGTTATCACATAAGCAACACGACGGGTGCCACATGTGGAGCAGGATCTGCTTACCCTTCCGGAGAACCTGAGATCACCCCTAGTTTTTTGGTGGGGTTCGTGTTGTTTATTCTTTAGTTTTCTATGTTGTGTCGTGTGTGCTGTTGTTTGTTTGTCCTTTTCGTTTTTAGCCATGGCGTTGACAGTTTGTTTTAGATTTATGAGTTAGACTGTCTCTTTGATATCTTTCGTCCCTCTTTTTTACACATTCCACATTTTCATTTTCAATTTTTAAGAATGTTTGTTTCAAATGAAAACAAAATCCTTTAATTTCCGTGAAAAATTTGAGTGTGTCTCATTTGGGTCTAAGCGTGACGCGGGATTGTTGACTTTTTGTAAGCGTTACAGGTGAAAGTCAAATTATTGTGCCGTGAAAATGGGAATTGAAGTCTAGCGGGACACGGGAATTTACAAAAAAATGGAGAATTGCTTACGTACATAGTGTAAGCGGGATACGGGAATCTGACAGTTAAGATAGATAATGCAAAATGTTTTAATTATTTTACCTTAGATTTCATTTCATTTCATGGCCATGCAGAGATGGATAGTCTGTTTTTTACATCTTAAAAATTCACACAGAAGGTATACGCATATCAATAAACTGAACTCAATGCAAAGAACCTTTAAAGTACATTTAGACAGAGAACTCAATCTAGTGAAACACTTTGTTATGCTGGTCACATGTAACTTGAACTATCGTTGTCTGTTACCAAACTGCACCGAGATCCTGAAAAAATATGCAAGTTAATTTTAGAAGTAGAATTCAATGAAAGTAAATAAGCTGTTTAATTAAATAAATGTTAAAATTTGTCAATGGGCCACAGATGCCCCTGCTTGTGAAAAAACGTCAGTAAACTTCCACATATAGATGCAGGATTCACGTTATTTTGACCGTTTTGTGACCATAAACATTATGTATAACTTTCAAAATATTTGGTTAAGGCAAACTGAAGTTGAAGAACGGTAACAACAGATTTAACATTTTTTCTATCATAAGGCTCCGTGTTGACATTTGTATCATTGGTACTCGTACCACATCTTCTTACATCTAATGACTCATGAACAGTAAAAGTGACGCCACCCAATATCGAACTTCATAGATCTGTGTTATGGGGTAATAAGCATTGCGTATAAGGTTTATAACGTTTGATTGAGTAAAACTTATTTAAGAGAACGGAAACGAAAAATTCAGCATTTTCTATGATTATATAGGGACACGAATTCTCATAAACGGTAAAAGTGACGCTACCAAATTTCAAATTTTATTTTGTGCTGTGTGGTAATAAGCATTGTCCCAGGTTAGGGGGTGGTTGGGATCCCGCCTTATTGGGTATATAAGTGCCTGTCGCATGTCAGGAACCTGTAATTCAGTGTTTGTCGTTTGTTTATGTGTTACATATTTGTTTTTCGTTCATTTTTTGTTTATAAAGGAGTAGGTCCAGTAAGACCCCTTTTTGGCCCCAAAATATAGCAGTTTTACAAAATTGTTAAAATATAAACTTTTAGTTATTTATTGGATAGAAGAATGGTTCTGCTACATAAATATAGGCTGTTTTTGACAATACAATGCACATATATTGGGTACTAGCACCATTAAGTTATGCTAAATTACTGAAATCTTCACAATTCCAGCATTTTAGTTAAATTTTAGACGGTTTCCGTGTAAAACGAAAGTGGCCGCATTCGTGTTCATCCAAAATATTGAAATGGAAGTTGTATTTGATGATAATACATAACATATATAAAGATTGAGGATGAACACGGATGCGGTCACTTTCGTTCTTGACAAAAACAATCTGAAAAGTGACATTTTTTCGCATATTTGGTAGATTTTTCATATTTGAGCTTGAATCGGATCGTTTTTAATGACTAAATAAGTTAAAATCTTTCACATAAATCAACTGAATCATATGAAATAGACACTTAAGTGTTTAAAAAGTGGTCAAAATCTTTCGTCAGATGAAACTGAAATTTGAGGCCAAAATCGGTCCTTACCGGACCTACTCCTTTGTCCGTTTCTATTCTCGTTTGAATTGTTTTACATTGTCATTTCGGTGCCTTTTATGGGTGACTCTGATGTATGACCTTTGCTCATTGTTGAAGACCGTATTGTGACCAATAGTTGTTAATTCCTGTGTCATCTAATCTCTTGAGGAGAGTTCTCATTGGCACTCAAGCCATATTAGGTAAAGGGTTGGGATCCCGTTAACAAATTTAACCCCGCCTTATTATGTATGTATGTGCCTGTCCCAAGTCGGGAGCCTGTTATTCAGTGGTTGTCGTTTGTTTATGTGTTACATATTTGCTTTTCGTACATAAATTAGGCCGTGAGTTCTCTCGTTTGAATTGTTTTACATTGTCATTTCGTAGCCTTTTATAGCTGACTATTGTGTGTGAACTTTGCTCATGCCACATTTTTCTTTTTTATATTGTGTATAAGTTTTGTAGTATTTCCCAATATTGGTTGAGGCAAACTAAAGTTAGGAGAACGGGACTCATTTTTTTGGATGTTCGGGACGGACGGACTAGGGTAACACCTTATGCCTCTCGACTATGGCACCAACACAGAAGTTCTGACTATTGTGCTGGTAATACTCATCCCACTGTCATTAACACACACACACACACACACAATTTTATTATAAAAATATTTAATCTTAATTTTGATTTTTTTCCCAATTGTTGGGCCGAATGATTATATGCAAACCCTTCACAAGGAGTCTCACATTTAACAAATTTATTGTACATAATATCTATACGATGCTTTATTTTTATCTAGTTTCCTAAAGAAAATAATTAAAAGAGAAGATAAATACCTTACAGCTTCCTTTACCGCCGATGCTGAAATGTTTAATGTATAAATTTCCTAAAGAAAATAATTAAAAGAGAAGATAAATACCTTACAGCTTCCTTTACCGCCGATGCTGAAATGTTTAATGTTATAAAACAATTTTAGCGTCTTTGACCTACTTTATCTTTTTATTCTGATACTTGCGGTTATCTTCTCTAAGTTCAACGGGAACATTAGAATGATCTAGAATAGAACCCAGATGGAACCAAGAAGTTGGGTTGCTATAACCAAACAACCCGGATGTTGAATCAGTTACCATGGTTTCGAACCAAAGAACCAAGGTTCAGATCCAAAAATTCCAGATGGAACCAAGGTTTAGAGCCAGAGTGCCCGGATAGAACCTAATTGCATTCAGAATTCTCTTGACTATTTATACCTTCAACGTATTTTCCAAATCATTTATTTATTTAGTATATTTATGTATAATTTATTTATTTTATTTTGTGATTATTTTTTTGCCATGATAAATCATTTTAAATTATATACTACAGTATTAGAAACACGTCATACAAAATAAATTAACACTTGTAAGATCAATCAAGTCAATAAGAGATGATAAGATATAAATGTAAATATTACAATTGATTTTGTTAATTAATTAAATAAAAGCTGCTTCTAACAAATGCCATTTTTACTTTTTGTACAGGGGTTAAGTAACACACACAGTATGTTTCTATATTAATCTAATATTTTAAATATTCTATCCCACCATATTTTGTGGGGGATATGTTCTTACATCTGCATTTGTATATATAAGTTATAGATAAAGCATATTTTAAGGTTTTTCTTGTCAAAGAACACAACCCGAGGTGTGTTCTACGACAAGAAAAACCTTAATATATGCATTATCTGACTTATATACCGTCAAAAAATATTAATTTTATAAAGTTTTGTAAAATTTAGTATCCTATTTTACCGACAACACTAAAGTGGGATATTTCTTTCTAATGCGTTCAGGTTTTAAATACGCCCTGCGGCTCATTTAGAAAATAAAATAAAACTCACTAAATAATTTAGATATAAACCTTTTAAAAATTATTATCCATATACAATAAAAATATTACTGTAACTGCATGAAGTAAGACACAAATGTATTGTTTCCATCCGATAACGGTGTATGACAAATACAAGACACATTGTAATTGTAAGTAATTTATTGTACCACATACAAATGTAGCTTATGGAAAAGGGGGAGGGGTATGTTTTTTTTCTTTCTATTTGTTATGTTATTTCTATCGCGGAAAAGTGGTTATTTTTTTTAACAATTTTATTTGAATCGAATAAGATTGTCTTTTGAATAGCAATACATTTTATTAAAAGATAATCTGGATATAATTATATACCCTCCGCACCTGACCCTTTCGTGAGTTACGTTAATGTTATTCAATAGAATATAAGATTATCTTATTAGTTGATCATTTGATAGAGTAAAAGGTATACGTAAATTTTAAAAAATTAAGAACTGACACGAAGAGGAATATAAATACATGTAGGTCACAGTATGATTTCCTATTCAGTGTGTATCGTTCTGAACATGCATGAAATATTTGCCACTGGACGTTAAGCAAGCAACCAAAAATCAGTTAACCTTTTCAGTTTGACTCAATAAGATTTTCAAAATCTTACACACGAATATGTTAAATCTGGATTTATTTTATGAAAGTCTACATTAAAATTCATCTGACATATAATGATAATGTTTCTTTATTGTAGCGATAAATTAACAAAACTTCACGTTATTTCTTTCTAAAATTAAAATACGGGACTACAATGACGGTTTCTTTTACACCTTTCATCGATTGAACTTTAAAAAATAAATTTCCAAATCGGCAACAAAAAACTATTAGATGAATAAAGTTTTGAAGTAAATCATAGATTGCATGTTTATCAAGGAAAATAATGATCTCACACAGGTCAATATTTTATGCCTTGGAGCATATATCATTGAAACATGGTATCGTCCGGGTTGATTCTGAAAAAGAATGACCTGTCGTTCTGAAAGAAAATAACTCCATATAGGTATATAATATATGAATAACATATTATTAACTGTTTTACTGTTGACAAAATCCTCATACACACCATAAATGACTTCTTTTGCACTGAAAGGCAGGAGAATGCCATAATTATTAATCCAGTCTATAATGGATAGCCAGAAATTTTGTGTAACGATGCATTCCCCAAAAATGTGATAAAATATTTTTCTCAAATTTCTGAACAAAATGTACACAGTTCAGTTTCTTTAAATTAATATTTCAATAAAAAATGAATTACATGGTAGAGTCCTACGAACAATCTTAAATTGAAAGTTTTGTAAACAAAAATTGAATTTCTGGTTATTATGAAGGGCATGGAATAAATAGCATTCCAATCTTCAATCAGCATATTTAAATCTATTTCCCATTTATTATGGAATGATAAAGATAACAATTTCTTATCCTCCAAAAATCATTTATAGAAAAATTTACAAGATTTTGGTTACTTTTAAACTTTATCTATTAATTTATATCCAATGATATCCAGTTTTGAACTAACTTCTATCATACTTTTCCATTAATGTAAAATCGTACTTTATAGTTATCAAAGGTAACATGATTGTTATTTAGTACGCTAGACGCGCGTTACGTTTACATAAGACTCATCAGTGACGCTCAGATCAAAATAGTTATCAAGCCAAACAAGTACAAAGTTGAAGAGTATTAAGGACTTAACATATCATAAACTCTACAAAATTAGTATTGATATAATACTTTTTTTTAAATTGAACATATGAGAATACTGTATTTTTATCTGACACCAGATCGGTAATAAAAAATATACAATTTTCAATATATTTAAACTTCAAAATCATCTTGCCATCCATTTTGATATTAGGGTTATGCCATATGGACTTGGCCAGAATATCAGTATTGTTTTCAACTTTAAGCTTATTTTCTAACTTGGAATTTATCAGGATATCTTGCCAAAAGGGATTGACTTTTTCAGCTAAACAAAGCAATCCTTCTTGACTTAAGTGTAAAATTTTGCCCCCCCCCCCCCATTTTTGTATATAACTCAGCAGCAAGACTTCCAGGGAGAGTAATTTGGGGGGATCTAATAATTTATACAGCCAAGACATTTTTACACTATAGCAAATATAATAAATATTAGGCATCTAAAGACCACCATCACAGTGTTCGGACATCATTTCTTCCCTTTTCACTTTAACAGGTTTTCCTTTCCGTTAAAAATTGCATTATATCTTGTCTTATATGAAGACATTGAGAATGAGGGTTTATTGAAAACAATACTTAGCGACAAAAGAGATGTGTTCAGATTTTCGATTTTGAATTTTCCATTACAGCATAGTCTGAATTCAGAGTATACATCCCCAAAGTGATAAAATAATCGAGAGCATTTCCTGTAATAATTTTTTGAAAGAGTTTTATTAACTATAATGTAGCTATCAAAGCAAGGTTTCAAAGTGATAAGTGTAAAATCGTCCTTTTAACCAATATGAAAATTAGTTTTTTCACAGACGATGACCCATATTTTCCTATTGTCGTAACCAAGACCAGAAGCATGTTGAATTTGCAAATTATTTGTAAAATGGTTGTTAAAAATAAGTAGTAAAATTTTAATGTAAATTAGGACTTGAGAGACGATGTTTTATGATTAGAATATAGTTCATGTATCGTAGCTAAGCTTACAAGCTGATTAAGATATAGTTTATTAGCCTACGTTTTGCTTACAACATAATTAAAATATAGGTCATTTACCTAGTATGGGCTTTTATTAATTATATTAATTATTTTTTTCCACTTCCTGTTCTGGTAAATATTACAGCAGCCAGTGAAATATTGGACTACATAGTTTTAACGATGTTTATCACTGCATCAAACCCCAAATGTCGTAAAAGTAGATAATATTATGAGATGTTATTAGATCTTTTCATGCGAAGCGTGAACAGGATCTGTATTTCAACAAGACTGTTCTCTTATTAGTATAAATACTGTATATTAAAAGATTGGTTGCTAAATTGATTGTAATATCATTATTCCCATTAGAAAATAAGAACATAAGAAATAATTATACACCCAATTTTTAACATATTTTTTTTCAGTTTGTTTGGCAATTTGTTTATGTATAACAAAAGATCGAATACATCACGCTCGATTACATATGTACAATTTTAAGTATAGTCATTCAGATATTTCCTTTTAAGTCTATTATATTATTATTACATCAACTCTAAACAGCGATCTTAAAAATGGTACTATTATTATAAGTACAATAATACGATGGTATGATGTTTGTACCAGTTTTACAATATTAAAACCATCTAGGACAGATTGTATTAGCAACCATTCTTTTTACATACATGGGAGTTAAGTAATTAACCATATGTTGTGCTATTCTTTTATAATGTACTAGTAATTCAGTTCTACCTTTCACAGAGGGTTTTTCTCCTCAATTTATACAGAAAAATGTTGAACTGTATTATGTTGGATTTCCTCAATACCAGAAATAATATCCGTTGCATCTATCTGTTTTAGTATTAATCTACAAATTTATAATGAGTTTTGAAGTAAAATCCTAATATCTCTACTGTATGCGTATTCCCAACAGATATACAATAGCATTTCTTTGATTTCAGTGCAAAGAGTAAACATTTCTGTTTTATTAAACCCCATCTATATAGAAAAGAGTGTGTACCTATAAATCTAATAAAAAACTGAAAATTCAGTGGAGAAGATTTCCCCAAATCTGAGATTTTGATACATAAATCCTCTGATGTTCCTCAATATTGTCAAGGATTAGTAAATAAAAAAATATTTATTACATTCTTTTTTAACATTTTTTCCAATATTATTTTCAATGATATCTATTTTAACGTACTCTTAAAAAATCTTCAGCTACCAGGGATACAGGTTATACAGTTGCTATCATTTGTTTTATGTGTTTGAGGTTTTGCTATTTGATTAGGGACTTTCAGTTTTGAATTATCCTTGACATTTTTGTCATTTTACTTTTTGTAATCACAAAATCGTAATATTCAACAAAATTTGTTTCAATTGTATACCGAGATTTAAACATTTGAAATTTCAGTAAGTTTTATTCCATCTCAGATGGATCATTTATTTAAAAAGTACCCTCATTACAATAACTGTCATAAATAAAAGTCTTTCCACATCTTTTAATGTTAATATTCAGCCAAATGGGTTGATACAGTATGTTTCATGTTTCATCTTTTTTTTTGGCGGCTTCAATTTGGACAGATTAAGAAAAGGTTTTCAAAAAAGATTATTTTTTTTCACCAGTTTCCAATCCATCTTATGTCCGGTGTCATATGGTATTTTGAACCCATGGTAAATTGACCCCGGGGTCAAAATACCGCTATGGTAAATTGACCCCCCCCCCCCTGTATGGAAAATTGAACCCGATGATTATTAGAACATTATACATTATTCTAAAGCTTATCATAGATTAAAAAATCGTTCATACAAGGAGGGGAGGTACATTTTCCAAGCTTAATTAAAAAATATGTCTTTGCTTGGTATAAGTGCTCTGAAGTTTTTACCAACAAAATGTCATTCAAAACACTTATTGACACATTATAACTAGACCATATGTAGCTTGAATGCTTTAATTATTTGTAATTATAACATATGTATATATATATATATATATATATATATATATACGGGTAGTTCTGATTTTCCATGGTGAAAAAGGGGGAGGGGTTCAAAATACCATGGCAAAGTAAATTTAAAAAATATCTTTTCCAGCAAATTTAATAGATACAAACTACTTATTGGTGTATTCTTACTACATAAAAGAGTTAGAATTGCCAGATTGTTGGAAATTAATGGTCTAGAGTAGGGGGTTCAATATGCCGCAGGGAGGTCAAAATACCATGGCACAGTAAAAATTTTAAAATATCTTTTGCAGCAAGTTTAGTAAAAATACAAACTTACACTACTTGTTGGTGTATTCTAACTACTTAAAAGAATTAGAATTGCCAGATTTTTTTAAATTAAAGGTTTGGAGTAGGGGGAAATTTAATATAACGCAGGGGGGTCAAAATACCATGGCAAAAAAAATAATTTCAAAATATCTTTTCCAGCAAGTTTAGTAAAAATACAAACTTACACTACTTATTGGTGTATTCTAACTACTTAAAAGAGTTTAAATTGCCAGATTTTTGGAATTAAAGGTCTAGAGTAGGGGCTTCAATATACTGCAGGGGGTCAAAATATCATGGCAAAGTAAAATTTTCAAAATATCTTTTCCAGTAAGTTTAATAAATACAAACTACTTGTTGGTGTATTCTAACTACATAAAATAGTTAGAATTACCAGATTTTTATACGACCGCAAACATTGAAAAATATTTGGTCGTATATTGGTATCACGTTGGCGTCAGCGTCGTCGTCGTCGTCCGAATACTTTTGGTTTTCGCACTATAACTTTAGTTTAAGTAAATAGAAATGTATGAAATTTAAACACAAGGTTTATGACCATAAAAGGAAGGTTGGGATTGATTTTGGAAGTTTTGGTCTCAACAGTTTAGGAATTAGGGGTAAAAAAAGGCCCAAATAAGCATTTTCTAGGTTTTCGCACTATAACTTTAGTTAAGCAAATAGAAATCAATGAAATTTTGACACAAGGTATAGGACCACAAAAGGAAGGTTGGGTTTGATTTTGGGTGTTTTGGTTCCAACTGTTTAGGAATTAGGGACCAAAAAAGGGCCCAAATAAGCATTATTCTTGGTTTATGCACAATAACTTTAGTATAAGTAAATAGAAATCATTGAAATTTAAACACAAGGTTTATCAACACAAAAGTAAGGTTAGGATTGATTTTGGGAGTTGACATCCCAATAGTTTAGGAATTAGGGGCCAAAAAGGGGCCCAAGTAAGCATTTTTCTTGTTTTTCGCACCATAACTTTAGTATAAGTAAATAGAAATCTATGAAATTTAAACACAAGGTTTATGATCATAAAAGGAAGGTTGGGTTGATTTTTGGAGTTTTGGTCCTAACAGTTTAGGAATAAGGGGCCCAAAGGGTCCAAAATTAAACTTTGTTTGATTTCATCAAAAATTAGATAATTAGGGTTCTTTGATATGCCGAATCTAACTGTGTATGTAGATTCTTATTTTTTTGTCCCGTTTTCAAATTGGTCTACATTTAGGTCCAAAGGGTCCAAAGTTAAACTTAGTTTGATTTTAACAAAAAATGAATCCTTGGGGTTCTTTGATATACTGAATCTAAAAATGTACTTAGATTTTTTATTATTGGCCCAGTTTTCAAGTTGGTTCAAATCGGGGTCCAAAATTAAACTTTGTTTGATTTCATTAAAAATTGAATAATTGGGGTTCTTTGATATGCCAAATCTAACTGTGTATGTAGATTCTTAATTTTTGGTCCCGTTTTCAAATTGGTCTACATTAAGGTCCAAAGGGTACAAAATTAAACTAAGTTTGATTTTAACAAAAAATTGAATTCTTGAGCTTCTTTGATATGCTGAATCTAAACATGTACTTAGATTTTTGATTATGGGCCCAGTTTTCAAGTTGGTCCAAATCATGATCCAAAATTATTATATTAAGTATTGTGCAATAGCAAGAAATTTTCAATTGCACAGTATTCAGTAATAGCAAGAAATCTTCCATTGCACAGTATTGTGCAATAGCAAGTATTTTCAATTGCACAGTATTGTGCAATTGCAAGAAATATCTAATTGCACAATATTGCGCAATAGCAAGACATTTTCAATTGGAGTTATCTTTTTTTGTCCAGAATAGTAGTTGAATCAACTTAAATTATTGTTTTATACGATATACAATGTATATTTACTTTTACTACCAACTGATAAATTAAAACAATCTTTACCATTCAGTGATAACAAGCACGTTTTTTACATTTTAATATTTTATGATGTATTTAAATGAGTAGTTATTGTTGCAAACTCTATTAGAAATTTGAATTGAGATCAGTTTTGGAATAAGGGAAAGGGGTATGTGAGAAAAAAAAATTGGGTGGGGGGTGTTCAATTTTTCTCATTTCAGATTTCATAAATAAAAATGAAATTTCTTCAAACATTTTTTTGAGAGGATTAATATTCAACAGCATAGTGAATTGCTCAAAGGCAAAACAAATTATTAAGTTCATTAGACCACATTCATTCTGTGTCAGAAACCTATGCTGTGTCAACTATTCAATCACAATCCAAATTTAGAGCTGAATCCAGCTTGAATGTTGTGTCCATACTTGACCCAACTGTTCAGGGTTCAACCTCTGCGGTCGTATAAATCTGCGCCCTGCAGAGAATCTGGTTTTAAATTAAAGTTCTAGAGTAGGGGGATTTCAATATACTGCAGGGGGTCAAAATACCATGGCAAAGTAAAATTTTCAAATGCCAGATTTTTTAAAATTAAAGGTCTAGAGTAGGGGTTCAATATATTGCAGGTCAAAATACCATGGCAAAGTAAAATTTTCAAAATATCTTTTCCAGCAAGCTTCATACAAACAAACTACTTATTGGTGTATTCTAACTATATAAAAGAGTTAGAAATGCCAGAATTTTTTTAATTAAAGGTCAAGAGTTCATTAATAAACGGACTACTGGCGCTTAAAAACAGACAATACAAATTGTAGAAAGAATATAGAATATTTATTACTAATAATACAACAAGTATATGTACAAAATATGTATGTGTGGATATTTGATAGGCCGCAGATAAAATGTTTAACCAGTTCCAGGGAGACAAACAAACCGATAGCCAAAGGATTGAAAAGAGCATATCGGTGACCCTATGATAACATAAGTGTCAAAACATCCCTCCTACGTGCAAGAGTGGACTGGACGGAGAACCCCCCTCTGTTTACACAGACCTCTGAAAACAACAGTCTCTCCTATTTTTTAAATGCAAACAACCTGAATTACGTGTACTGCGGAGATGACACCTCCCTTCTGATACCAGAAGTGGAGGGGATTCCTCTTGATGACAAGAGTGAACCCTAGGAAATTATTTGATACCCTCCACTAAAGAGCCGGTAGGGTAGAGATATGTGCCAGAGGGGGACAGTTCCAAGTCCGTTTATTGTCTCCCTGAACCGCCAAATGAATGGGGGTCTTATAAATCCCCATTCACCGCCAAACATTCTCTGCGCTCATTTTTCTGGTGGGAAAACCTTAGCAACACCGAGTACGAAAGTTTCAATGGCAGCCTGAATGTTATTTAAGAAAATGCCAATACCGACTTGTGACAGGTGGCAGCCGTCATGTCTAAATAAATTGTGCTCAGAGGCTTTGATAGCTGGATACCTCGAAATATATTGGCCTTCGGTCTTTATAAATGATCTTACGGCACAATTGACTCTTTTTCTAGCTATTTCCACTAACTTTGGCCTTAATGTTCCATGCCAATAGGGCCTTGGTAAAATGTCTGACCAAATTATTCTAATGTCAGGTGCAAAAACCTTTATTCTCAAAATTGAACATTTGATGTTCTCTATTAGCTCTTTTGATTTCATAGAAACTAAATCATTTGCACCTAGATGTATAAAAATATAATTAGGGGCTGGCCACTTTTTGATTTCACTTTCAAAAGATGAATCCAGATCTTTCCATTTCATTCCTGATTTAGTTATCCATTTAACTTGTACTCCAAGCCTATCCAAATTAAGGTTTTTCCCACCAGATCGGCTAGCAGCTGTTATGCCAGCCCAATGGGGAATAGAAGATCCCATTATCCAAATAGTTGACTGCAGCTCATGACCTACAAACCGAAAACTATTTAAGGAGTTTGTTATAATGTTGTATACTTCTGTTCTATATGTACATATAAAGAAATTGAAAAATTTTGAAATTATTTTCACCACGGAATCCTGATGTAACGCTCAAATGCACCTGACGACCACCTTCCCCATTTTTTAATAGTTTCGTCATTAATACCACGTTTGCTCGCCTCTGTGGCGGCTCCAATTCTAAATGAATGAGATTTCAAAAGGTTAGGGTTTGGAATGTTACAAAAATTAACTGACTTTCTTAGCATGGCTGACAGTTGATAACGGGTAAGCGGTGATCCGTCAAAATGCATAAATAAATGATAACAGCCTGAAACCGCAGGACGTGCAGCTAAATATTTCTTCAAGGTTAACACAGGGCAAATGTTCGCGTTATCTCTGTATTTATTTATCACAATGAACGTTGAATAACCTCTCTGATCCGTTTTACTTTTCTTAATGTTAATTTTTAATTGACAATCTGACACGACCACATCCGACAATTGCAGTGCCTCGGTACTAGAATCAGATTTATTTTTTGTCGTAAATTCACTTACACGTAACATAGCGAAAAATGCCAAAATAAATGAAGATTTAAATAATAAAGATTCATAAGTAGATGAACAAATACTAGGGAGAGCGTCTGTAATCTGTCGTAATAATGGTAATGTTACCGGGGCCCTATTGTCTCTCTGTGGGTGATTTCTGTGTAAACCTTCAAGCATTTTTGATACCACAAAATTCTTAGTAGTATCCTCTGAATTACGTTCCTTGTGAGAAAAAGAAATGCCACTTATATATAATCGAACTGTAGCTGGAGAAAAATGCTTCAATGATAAATAAGCGATGAATTGTACTAACTGTTCAACAGGAACTGGCCATACTTTATCCAGTGTATATAGAAGTTGGAATGAATCAAGAACAGATCTCGCTCTTGAATAGCTTTTCCATGTATTTCCGGCTAACGAATCAGAAAAAAGTCTAGCTGATTCCTCTGTTATAGAATCCATACTTGGTTCGGAATTGGAGTTGGTGTCAGAGATGCATTTGGTGCTAGGTTCCGGAAACGGGACCACTGGCAACGAGAAATAGCATCAGCTATAGTATTGACCTTACCTGGGACGTGATCTGCTTTAATTAATATGTTATGATGTAATGTTTCTAGAACTAAACGTCTAACTAAAACCATGATATCTGATGATTTTGATGATTTCTTATTAATAATGTGCACTGCTCCTTCGTTGTCAATATGAAACAACACCTTTTTATTTCTAAGTTCAGACCCCCACAGAATGATCGCTACCATGACTGGAAATAGTTCTAAAAATGTAATGTTAGACAATAAACCGCGCTCATGCCACGTTCTCGGCCATAACCCGTGAGCCCATCTACCCTTAAAATATATGCCGAAACCAAGTGTGGACCCCCCAGCACTGTCTGTGTAAAATTCGAGCGCCTCGTTAGAGGTCCATAGTCTATCTGGCATAAGAGTAAGACCGTTAAAATTTTTCAAAAATGATTTCCACATCAAAAGATCAGCTTTTATGTTCGAAGCTATTCTTATTCTGTAATGTGGTTTATTCAAACCAATCGTTGAATCAATCAATCTTCTGCAAAAAGCTCTCCCCGGCACGACAACACGACATGCAAAGTTTAATGAACCCAAAAGGGATTGCATTTCTCTTAGCGTGACCTTCTTGCTTTTTAAAACAAAGGAAATTGTTTGAAGCAATTCATCAAGCTTATCTGAAGGTAAGCGGAGAGTCATGTCGGAAGTGTCAATTTCTACACCCAAGAATGTAAGCCGAGTCGTGGGAGAGATTGTTTTCTCATCCGCTAAAGGAATTCCCAGATCATTGCAAATAACCTTGAAAGTATGAAGCAGGTCAGCACATTGACAAGTTCCGCCCCTTCCCAAAAATAGAAAGTCGTCAAGATAGTGTACAATGGCGCCCTCAGATTGTCTTACAGAAACCGCCCAGTGTAGAAATGACGCAAACTTGTTAAATAAAGCACAGCTAATTGAGGCTCCAAAAGGGAGGGATTTATCAAAATAAAATTCTTGATTAATTTTGAAACCAAGAAGATCAAAATCAATCGGCGAGATAGGGAGTAATCTAAATGCTGAGCGGACATCGGACTTGCTGGCTAATGTCTTATTTCCGTATAATTTTATAACATCGACAGCGTCATCAATATTTGAGTAGACAACTGAACATTTCTTTGGATCAATAAAATCGTTGACGGAGGAATTTTCGGGATAAGATAAGTGGTGAATAACTCTAAACTGACCGTCCTTTCCCTTTGGAACTAATCCCAATGGCGAGATTCGTAAAGTAGGAATAGGCCTAAACTTAAAGGGACCAGCAACACGCCCTGCATCTATTTCTTTCTTAATTTTTTGAAGAAGTATGTCTGGTCTCTCAATAGCACTTTTTAAATTTTTGGAATCTGTAGGTAAACGAGGTCCTGAGTAATGTAAAGAAAACCCAAATTTGAAGCCGGACAATAAATACGAGGCATGTTCTAAAAGGGGGTAATCATGTAAATATATTTCTAAATTTTCAACCTTAACTGGGGAAAAACCAAGTGAAAATGTGTCTCTCTGTTTTGCCATTTTAATGTCTCTTACAAAAATAAGCTGGGTGTTGACCTCCGCATGTTGAGCATCCATGTTTGAATCTGCAGGGGTTAAAATTACACCGCTTCCCTTTTGTGTTGTATGCATTGCATGTTCTAGGTTGCTGAACATTTTGTTGGCCTGATGACTGACGAAAGGAATGAAGAGGCTCACTTTGAGAACTGAAACCTACTTTACTTTCATTACTTTGACCTTGATCTCTCATAGCTGTTGTTATATAAAATGACCATAAGTCTTGGTTTATGACAGCCCAAGATGACTGAGGTCTTTGTGCTTTGCGGAGTCTGAATTGCTCATCGTATGTTCCCCAACCGTGTGATTTATTTGCTGCAAAACGAATATCTCTCATGTACTTTAGCAATTCTTGAGCCAAAGAACTCTGTTTCTCTAGCAAAATACTCATATAAATCATGAAAGCGCTTGTCCATGTGTGTATATTTGGTATAGAGCGACATGGTAAAGATTCAATCCGCATGTGACCCCCTTTTACAACTAAATCACCTTCATGGTCCGGAAAATTTGCCAGTTCTCTAGGAGATTTAATCAACAAATTTAGGTCGATAAATTCATGTTTCCAAATTTTATCTTTTAGTTTCATGGGTACATAACACCCGATTTGGTCAAACAAACTTTCCTCAAGACAGGGAAGGCTTTGTGAAAACTGAATGTTTTCGTTAAATATGTTAGATTCTGTCCCAGTTGACGTTTGGGAGGGCCCTGGGTCACTACTAAAATCTATAACCGACTCACCAGATGATCTTGGATTAACTACACTAGCTATAGGTTGTTCCTTCTCCTTAGGGTCGGCCGTTCTTCGTCGTTTGACCCCCTGCCCTCTAGCTGGAGTTCCTTTCTTTGAATTTCCTCTTGGCATGGTATATTAGAAAACTGGTCAGCAAATGAAAAACTAGGATGGCACTAAATCTGGAAACTGGCAGCAAACAAACAGCTAGGATAGTTCGTAATTAAGACAAAGAACGTCACACTTATATACGGCTAATGTTTCTTCGTTATAAAAACTCTTAAGTCAATAAAATGTTTGTTTGCGATGATACTCCGAAAATAACTACACAGGTGGAAATTGCACAAAAACTAAGAATATAGACTAAGTCGAAATTATTTTTTGTTATAACAAAATGTTTGTATAAAGCTAAACAGATGCTATGTGAGAAAGTTATAACGTGCTTTACACTCTTAAGAACAAAATGCACGTGATAGTAATCATTCTTAACAAGAGGCGTTCCCAAAATGTAAGACAGTGTAAACGGACACTTTTGATTTACAATACAAACACGTGTACAAATCCAAAAACAACATACGCCAGTAGCCTCATTAAATTCAATTATCTGATAAACAATAATTGCTATTATACCGCAGGAGGGTCAAAATACCACGGCAAAGTAAAATTTTCAAAATATCTTGGACAGCAAGTTTAATACATACAAACTACTTTTTGGTTTATTTTAACTACATAAAAGAGTTAGAATTGCCATATTTTTTAAAATTAAAGGGCTAGAGTAGGGGGATTTCAATATACCACAGGGGGGAGGGTCAAAATACCATGGCAAAGTAAAATTTTCAAAGAATCTTTTCCAGCAAGTTTAATACATACAAACTACTTATTGGTGTATTCTAACTACATAAAAGAGTTAGAATTGGCAGATTGTTGGAAACTAAAGGTCTAGAGTAGGGGGTTCAATATACCGCAGGGAGGTCAAAATACCATGGCAAGTACAATTTTCAAAATATCTTTTCCAGCAAGTTTAATACATACAAACTACTTGTTGGTGTATTCTAACTTCATAAAAGAGTTAGAATTGCCAGATTTAAAAAAAAAGGTCTAGAGTAGGGGGATTTCAATATACCGCAGGGGGGTCAAAATACCATGGCAAAGAAAAAAAATTCAAATATCTTTTCCAGCAAGTTTAAAACATACAAACTACTTAAAAGAGTTAAAATTGCCAAAATTTGTGAAATTACAGGTCTGGAGTAGGGGATTCAATAAACCGTAGGAGTCAAAATACCATGGCAAAGTAAAATTTTCAAATTATCTTTTCCAGCAAGTTTAATAAATACAAACTACTTATTTGTGTATTCTAACTACATAAAAGAGTTAGAATAGCCAGAATTATTTTAAATTAAAGGTCTAGAGTAGGGGGGTCAATTTAGCGCAAAGGGGGGGGGGGGTTAAAATACCATGGCAAAGTAAAATTTTCAAAATATCTTTTCCAGCAAGTTTAATACATACAAACTACTTGTTGTTGTATTCAAACTACATAAAAGACTTAAAATTGACAGAATTTTTTTAATTAAAGGTCAAGAGTAGGGGGTTCAATATACCATGGTAGGGGGGTCAAAATACCATGGCAAAATTCAAGCTATTCTAACTCCTTTTCATAGTAATAATACTGTAATAAGTGGTTTGTATGTATTTAACATGATGGAAAAGATATTTAGAAAATTTTACTTTGCCATGGTATTTTGACCCCCAGCTGTATATTGAACCCCTTACTATAGACCTTGAATTTCAAAAATTCAAGCTATTCTAACTCCTTTACATAGTAATAATACTCTAATAAGGTGTCATACCACCAATTAAAAGTCCCTATCTGTTCAACCAAATTTACAATTTTCACAGCTTTCTAAATATTTTACCTTAAGTTTAACTTCATAGAAACCAGGTATATCCTGAATTGTACATGTATCAGCTTTCTACATGCCAATTTTCAACAGATGTTTAAAATCATATAAAAAAGAAAAGGTCTTCCGGATAGAGGTACCACTAAAAATAACCCCTGGTTTTCTGGAAATCTTAAATTAGTATACTATGGAGTGCATTAATCCTCAATTTTGAATGCAAATTCATAAACAAGTAAATTTTAGCTCAAAATGGTATTAGTATATGTCTCTTTCATCAAAAGTTTCATTTCTGACAATTTGATGGTTAGTTTAAGTAAACAATGACATCTAATGTACTATTTTTTGTCCGAGTAGTCCTACTTTTACATACGTTCTAAATTTGAGAGAGTAATTGGTGGTATGACACCTAAAGTAGTTTGTATGTATTTAACATGATGGGAAGGATATTTTGAAAATTTTACCTTGCCATGGTATTTTGACCCCCGACCCCCCCCCCCCCCCCCCCCCCACAACCCTCCACTTTGCGGTATATTGAACCCTCTATTATAGACTTCTAGCTATTCTAACTCTTAAACATAGTAATAGTACTCCAATAAGTAGTTTGTATGTATTTAACCTGATGAAAAAGATATTTTAAAAATTTACTTTGCCATGGTATTTTGACCCCCCTGCAGTATATTGAACCCCCTTCTATAGACCTTGAATTTCAAAAATTCAAGCTATTCTAACCCTTTACATATTAATAATACATGTACTGTAATAAGTTGTTTATATATATTTAACATGCTGGAAAAGATATTTTGAAAATTTTACTTTGCCATGGTATTTTGATCCCCCTGTGGTATATTGAACCCCCTCCTATAGACCTTGAATTTAAAAAATTCAAGCTATTCTAATTCCTTTACATAGTAATAATACTCTGATAAGTAGTTAATATGTATTTAACATGATGAAAAAGATATTTTGAAAATTTTATTTTGCCATGGTATGTTGACCACCCTGCCCCCCCCTTTTTTGCGGTATATTGAACCCCCTACTATAGACCTTGAATTTCAAAAATTCTAGCTATTGCAACTCTTTAACATACTAATAATACTCCAATAAGTAGTTTGGATGTATTTAGCACACTGGAAAAGATATTTTGCAAAATTTTAACTAGCCATGGTATTTTGACCCCCCTGCGGTATATTGAATCCCCCCTAACTCAAAACCTCAAATTAAAAAAAATTATAGCCAATAAATTGTAAATTTAAAAAAAAAAGTAATGCGAATGAACACCACAAGTAAGAACCAAGTGAAGTTAAATGAGAAAGACCTAGAGGATGTCGATACCTTCACTTACCTAGGTGGAATAGTAACAACAAAAGGTGGCTGTGACAATTACATGGTCAACAGGTTGAAGAAAGCTAAAGGCCAATTTAGCAGGCTAAGAAAAATAAGGAGATCGTCGGTACTGTCATTTAAAACGAAGGTTAGGTAGTCACATAAGTCCTACTATATGGATTTGAAACCTGGAAAACAACAGAACAAGACAAGAAGAAATTAAACACCTTCCAAAACAGATGTTTAAGACAGATACTGAAAATAAGATGGCCTGATACAATATCCAACGAAAACCTTCACATAAAAGCTGGAACAAAGAAGCTAAGTGATGATATAATAGAACGAAGATGAAGATGGATTAGCCATGTACTGAGGATGGATACCAACAGAATATGCTCAGTTGCACTGACATGGAAACCTGAGGGAAAGAGGAAAGTCGGACGTCCCAAAACCACCTATAGACGGACTGTAGAGACTGAAAGAACATCACTTGGATGGAACAGCTGGGCTACAAAAGAATATATCAGGGCCTTAAATGCCGACCGGCATGAAGAGGATAGGTGAGGTGAGGTGAAATTGTAAATTAGATTATCTGCAATACTATTTATCAAAAACAGGGGGTTCAATATACCGCAGGGGGTTCAAAATACCATATGTGAAAAATGACCCCGGGGTCAAAATACCATGCGGTATAATGACCCCGGGGTAATTTTACCGTATGGTATTTTGACTCCGGGTTCAATTTTTAGGGGGTACAAAATACCATATGACACCGGTGCTAGATTCTGTGTCCCCCATAATTTTTTTCATAACTCAGTATTGAAATCTTCCAAGAGGAAAAATTAATGGGATCTAGCCATTTTTAAAGCCATTACAATTTAAAAGTCAAACACAGACTAATTTTAAACTTCCGTCATCCTAGCCAAACTTTTGGTACCGGATTTTCTCACTGCATTGAAGACCCATTGGTGGTCTTTGGCTGTTATCTGCTCAGTTTTCGGGTTGTTGTCTATTTCCATTCTTAATATTATCCCTAACTATTTATAATAACTTTCCTTTTCATTTCGTTTGGTTTTTCATTTCATAAACGTTGGATGACAATTGCTGGTATTTATTTCATTAACCTGAACTGGAGAATTTTGAAGTACTGTTAGCAAAAGTTGAAGAGCCAAGAAATTTGTTCATAACGATGGTTTTGTCAATATATGTCAAGTTCTTGTATACCGGTTTTTCATTGCTTCTAATATTTTCTGTAAAGTGTTGTCCTCATTAGGAGATTGAAACTAATTCTAAACAGTCTAAACTTTCCTGATGTATTCCATGATAGTTTCTAACTTGGTACCTAATTTGTGTAAACCCATATGGCTTTCGAGTTATCTATGATCGTAGAAATTTTTTTTTTTTTTTTTTCTCTCAAAGATACGATATCTCAAGACCTGGGTATTTATCCTTGGAGTTAGGTATTTTTGTTATGCTAATTTTCTTCTCATTATTCATTTAAATGCACACATTAGTTTATTTCGATTAAAATTAATTTAATTTTATAACTGTGTTACGTTACGTTATATGACTCTAAGTTCGATAATTGCTGAAAAAAAATTATATTGTATTTCAATCTGGTTTCTTTATTAAAAATTAAATATAATATCAAATGCGACGATCGCTCTAATCCGCAATGTCACATGATTTCCATTGCCAAACATTTTCTTTTGCTCTACGCTAAATTTGACTCCTTTTTCACACTTTATTGTAAAACTTCATCCCTGTGTCCATTCTCTGAGGAGATAATCGGGTCTACTTGAAATAGTGCAAGCTTTTTCTCTAGTGATGAACTTAAATCAATTGTACAGATTTTATCATTATAAATTTATCTCAACCACGAATTTAACTACTATGTTTATCCATTGCTTAACTAAATAATGTTTTTTGCACACGAAAATACCTTTACGGAATGAAAACTATTGGCATCAGGCTAATCAAAATGGACTGCAACACAATTTACGATTTATCCCTTGTATCTACTCGTTTAATCATTTGAAAAAGTCAAGGCAGAAACAAATTGACATGCTAAAGCGTTCCATAGATATACAATTATAATTATTTGAGATTATTCTTAAAATCTGTATACTCTTTAAACTCTTTGTAGAAAGATGAAAGGTTCAGAATATTCTATATTTTTATCATACTAGAACACAGCCGCGAAATCGCGGGCATTTAGAGAAACTTAAACTGACAACGCCATGGACAAACAGAGAAACAATAGTACATAAGACACAACATTGAAAACAAAAGACTATTAAGCAACACGAACCTATTAATTCATATTTCAATTATGAAATATTTACAAAAACAAATAATTAATTAAAGAATTATGGAAAATTATTCAACGTGTTACCAAACAACACAATAGTTCATGAATGCGCATAGTGCTTTGGTTTATTATAAGTGTCAATGGTCACGATTTGAATGTTTTTCGATACCTGAATTATTCGATTAATAACCATGAGCTAATTGATTTTATTTTCTGCATTCCATTCACAATTTGTTTTTGACGAAACACCATCAACAATGTCTTCAAGGCTTAACAGACAACTGGTCTTATATTGTCTAATCCGATTAAGTTCAATTGATTCACAATTCATGTCAAGATTCAAATGTCATTACGGCGTACAGACTCATGAAAGTATTGTTTGGGTAAAGTGAGTCATGCATCAATTTTTACGTTCATATGAAGCTCACTACGGAAATCAAACTTTTAAAGATGTAACACTTGAAGTATACCCCTGCTGAAATAACAAATCAATGTTACACTAAAAGAATGATATCAAACTTGTACAAACCTTAACTTGTTAAAGGGGCATTCGCTATCAAATTCATTTTCACCAATTTGACAAAAATTCTTATATTTGATTTATAACCATGTAAAACATTTCTCCAAATTATAAAAAGTCTAAAATACTAGTAAACAATTTAGAGGTGCATGTACTCGATACTATGAAGCTTCGTTTTCTGTGTAGTTTAGTCTTGATGCAATCTAGTTACATGTTATTATCGAGGATACATCCACAAACCTCCAATGGTTAAACAAGCGATATAAACATAAATATTTATATATAAATAGATATAAATCATACTTTACATTTTTATACATCTCGTAACTAGTGCCCCTCTAATGACATTTCCTCACCGCCGAACAACACTTTTGTTGTCCTTTTTTTCAACAAATAAAGTGCGAATCTGTAGTAAAATGAAATCGAAATCAATACATTTTAAATTGTTCAGAACATGAAAAGGCAATTATAGTAATCTTTTCTGAATCAAGTGATGTACCTTCAAACACCATTTGCCGATTATTCTCGGGTTTATTAACACTCTTATCAACGATGCACAACTTTTTTTAAATTTCAACCATGAATACATTCTTTGAGTATTCATAATCTCTTTCCTTTTCCGGGTAATTCGAACTTTTTATTCCTATATATTGCTTTTATTCATATATACTAAAACATTACTCGAATTTCTCCATCCCGTAGATGTTTGTTTAAATCATCGATTTCTTCAGATATTGAGTTTTGGGTCTTCATTCTGTAGAAAATATATATTTTGAAAAGATTTGTGAAACCCAGAAAAAAAATTGTTGCGAACTTACGAGTACTGTCGTATTTGAATACAATTATATATTCTATTGTGTGTTGACGAATTGATATGAAAGAGCAGTTCCTTATTTATCTGTTGTCGTGTCGTAATCGTGTCATAATATGCACAATGGCATCAATTAACTCACTATCGTCGTAAAAATGCACTAACTTTAAGGAAATCACTTTTGCATAAGAACAATTAGTTTAACAAGCTAGTGATAAAACAAATTTAAATAGATGAAGGGTTGATCTCATTGAAAATCGTACTGAGTTCCTAAACAATCAACAAAATTATATACATAGCAAAGCATCGGAAACGTATAGAGTAAGTTGGGGGGGGGGGGGGGGCACTGAAAAAACTAGAATAAGAAGGGGCGTAAGTGGAACATTGACATCAGGTAGTGCAAGAACATTGATTAAGAATTACTAAATAGTATTTGTCTGTTTGTCTTTGATCACTGAATATTTACTTGTCATAAGCAATTAGACGTGAACGAATAAAGAAGCAGGAAATTATCACCATTCTTTTTCAGTTGAATTAATACACAAAAGTTTGCAGTGTTTTGTATTATCTAATGTGTATTTCACAAAGGTCGAAACTCTTTTTTATTTACTGTCCTTAATACTTTGAGCGTTTTTATTTCAAAATGTTACATCATGACATGTGTTAGGGTAAGACCATTCATCTATTCTAATAATTTCAATACTTTTGTTATAGACTAGACTATCATATCATGCTGCAACGGTGTTAAATCGTATTGGCTTTTGGAAGTATCTGAACAGCAATGGATATTTTTCTAGTGAAGCAGAATCATCTTGTCCCTCTGTCATAAAACTCTGTACTCTGAGTACAAAATTAGTGTTAGTATTTTGAATTTAGAGCTCGAAACACCAAATCTAGTATTTTGAATTCAGAGCCAGCGTATAAAAATTGTGCTTGATATGTGTATGACCGCAAGTGTTTCCAGAATTTCAATTAAGTTTATGCTACTTAAATTTTAGTATCCTGTGAATGTTTTATGGACTGTTGCTGGTCTTTTCCTGTTCCATTATGATTGTCATTTTTTCTACCAATAAAGATTGTTTTTGTTCCAAGTATTCGTCTATATTTTAAAAGCTTTTTTACATAAAAAGATATGATGAGAGACTGTGGTTTTTCACATGAAGACACTATATTCTTCATTTTTAACAACAGTCATTTTTTTTTAAAAACCACTCAAATGTACTTTTGTAGCCCTTCTTCATTTTATCTATAATGCAAATGACATATAGTACAAATTGATGTAACCAGAAACTGTTTTAAAAAATGAGATGCAAATATACTGAGCTAGCTTAAATATAGTGATAAATTTCCTGTCAACTTCCGCAGGTAATTACAAGACTGTCATGACACAAATAGAAAACACAAAATAAGCAGCAGCCAATCGATACTTCGTCTGTTTTAAAACGTTCATCATATACTTGTAGTTTTTATCTTTCAATGTAAAGTCATATATAAACACACTTAACACATATTATTAATGTTCAATTATATTTGCTTATATCGGTATACTGGTGTTACCTTTATTTAAATATTACTTAGGGTAGACATCTAAAACGCTTGTTTGACCCCGATATCCAAGTCAGGGACATTGTCGGTTGTTGTCTTACGATATATACTTATGCTGTTGGTTAGTTTGAAAGTTTGGTGATGATGGTATTTTTTTGAAAATCTCAATTTAATTATCAACCTTCTTTTTTTTAATATTCATTATATTCGGGAAATGATGACGATGATGAGTGGCTCTTAACTCCCGTTAGCAAATTAAATGCATCTGTTTAGGAAGAAAACAGATCAATATGTTATAAATATGCATAAAAAGTAGAATAACAAAAATACCAAACTCCGAAGAAAATTTGAAACGGAGTCTCTAATCAAATGGAAAAAATCAAAAGCTCACACATATCAAAGGAATGTCCTGACTTGGTACAGGCATTTTCTTATGAAGAATATTGTGGATTAAACCTGGTTTTATAGCTAGCTAAACATCTCATTTGTCACGATTATGACCGTCGCATAAAACTTTATTATGATGATAACATTGTGTGAACAAAACAAACAGTTATAATTGGTAAAACTGTTCAAAAATAAGGGTACAGCAGGCAAAGTCATGTTATAATAAAACAAACAAATAAGTCAACATGGAACAAGAAAAGGCAAACAGACACATCACATAAGCAAAAAGGTAGACAGAAATACAAAAAATCTCCATAGCACAATAACACAATGACGGGATGTATTAGTACCGAGCCACGTCAAATGGACATTACCAAAATTGGTTAAACAGTAAAGTAATATTCACAAATACAAAGAAACGGATACTATAAAACGTTATAAGGATGATAAACAACACTTCAAGATCATTATATATTATTTGTAAAGTTAATTGGGAATATGTATTAACAAGGTCTTGGGATCTTCCGATAAAGAAAATGGAAGAGACGTTCTTTAGCCTACCCCTGGTTCATCAACTTTCTACTCAAACACTTATCACGTTTTGCAAAGTAGCAGCTGCAAGCTCTTGAATACCGAATAAAATGGGAATGTATATCTCATACGCAGGCGACGTTGGTATATATTGCTAACAAGCTGGTGGAAATTGATAATTCAAAATTAAAATCTTCTCGTTTGTCATAAATTCTGGTACTGAGATGACCGCTTATGTCAAATGCCAGGTTTAAGTCTAAAAACGAACCTGAGGAAGCCATGTCACTTGTTTCTTTAATTTCTAGGTCTTGGTGATATATCAATTTAACCTTATAAGAAAACTTTGGATTGTTAGATTTGTAAGATTGGAGAGAACATCATCAATATACTAGTATCTGAATGTGAATTTAAATAATCTGCTTCTTTGATTTACTTGTTTTTGACTAGTGTCTGAAGGAACTCTGACTTATATGAAAATAAGAAGAGGTCGGCAATGAGAGGCACACAGTTTGTTCCCATAGGAATGCCGACAATTTGTTGAAAAGGTCTATCTCCAAATTCAACAAATATGTTGTGAATAAGAAACTCCAGAATACTGATAACTTGTTATTCTGTGTCGGATGTTTTAGCTTTAAAAAATAAGACCGAACGATGACGTGTCACCGTACCTGGACACATTTCTGTATCTGCGACGGAGCTGACAACCGAGGCTATCGAACGTCGGAAGATATCTAAGGATTAGGGTGCAGTTTTTAAAATACGCCTAACGAATTGCCTTTTCAAACATTCACTACATTTGAAAAATTGTATACTTGAGTTTCAATCTGCATTTACTAATCCCTTCAAACAAAGCCAAGGATATGGAACTACTTTAAAAGGTTGGGAGCTATATGAATACAAGGGACCTAAAGCGAATAGCCAAATCCCGTTTCGGGTCAAATTTGCCTGAGCGACTTGGAACCTTGTTTTCTTAATATCAATTATAATATAAACGAAGAACTTATCAAGGACGCGTTATAAATCATGTCGGAACCGAAGCACTGACTATTGCGCTGAAGATATCCTCGTATACTAGTAATTCATCAGCAGATGTATTAACACCTTGCTAGTAAATTAAGTTAGCACTTTTTATGGTCTTCTAAAAATTGCCTACAATGCCGTAACAGCGACATTACACAGCTGTTTGCCGTGACCAGGATCCGAACCTGGGTTGTCGCGACCACAACGCGAAGTACTAACCACTATACGATCACGGCTATGACTTGCAGATTAAAATATTTTATGAAAATTGAATGTCACCAAATTTCTGTGTGTTCTTCCTTTGGCAGCTATTTGGAAAAGAGGCTGGAAATTAAAACATGTGCTTGAAGTAGCGCCCCCTTATCATTCGCAAAATTCCAAAGAGTTTCAGGTTAGATAATCACATATGTACCATCCGTAACTTTTTCTACATATTTCTAAAATTTACAAAACATAATAACACAAGACAGAATACTGTTCTGGAACTTATTCATCATTTATTCTTCATTTGATCATCATTTTATATTGTTAACGTTTCATTGCGTACATCGATTTATGTGCGCCAGTTTTAGGAGTTTTATACAGGACAGTGTAGGAATCCGTGTTACTTTCCCCTCTCTTCTGAGTGACGTAAAAATGCTCAGCGAGTCGTGTGCACAACTACAAGGAACATTCATCGGACACGTTGTCTAAAGGAACAATTCGTGGCTAACCACAGCGTGAGTTACATTTAAAACATTACAAATCATGTCTTTACATTAGCGATGAACTGTTTTAATATATTTCCCTATGGTATAAAAAAACTATGAACATTTTACCGTTCAAACTGTTCGTATTAATATATCGCAAAGGTTTGCGTTATAAAGCAAAAGGTTTGCGTTATAACGCAAAGGTTTGCGTTATACACTAGTTCTCTGTTAAAGCGTCCAACGTCAGAGTAAAAAATGATAAAACATAAATTGCAGCAAAACTTGTTTATAAAGATTATAGAACAACTTCATAGTGTATTCTATCCACCCTATAAGTTTCAGCATGTAATATGTTACCGGTAATTTGTAATGATCGAGACAGTTTAGATAAATAAAAAAAAACAATAAAAAAAACATTTAACGTCATTTTATTTCCTTTGACGTCGTGATTTCCAATGCCAAAATGTTTATCTCTTTAACACAAATAAAGGTGATAAATCTTCATTTTGGCCTTTTCTGTGTGAACTAGTACGATAAACAATCGACTCAGCATTTCAGTCTTGTACAAAGCAGGATTGATAATAAAATTGTATAAACATGTTTTCAACCCAAATATGCATATAATTCACCACTGCATCCTCCTCCTTGAATCTCTTGCTTTGAATTGTTTTGAAAAATTCTGCCGAAGCCGAAGCACAACCCTTGATGGGTTACTTCCTTTGATATTCATTAATACCTTTTTGTTCATCGTATCGGAAATTTGAAAAAAATAAGAGAGAGACGAGAAGTGTCTAAGTTTTTTAGCAGACCAATGGGAGTATGTTTCTTAAAATTGAACACTTGAACACTTTAATATAACAATAAGAAGATGTGATATGATTGCAAATTAGACTCCAGTCTAAATTCAACTAATAAAGATAGTCGGTAAGATAAATTCGTTACATAGTGTGTTAGTGACCTAATACGATATACATGTATACAGGCTCAGTGCTCAGTAAATTCCATTTAAGGTTCTATTTTCGCAAAAAATGTCTTATGGAATTTACTGACCACGTATTTATCGTATAAGGTCACTAACACACTATGTAACTGATAGTATCTGACTAAAATTTAAACGAATCACTTATTTGATAATGTTTACAGTTAGTATAATACTACAATTTTGGAGGAAATATGATTTGAGCTGCGTCGGATAGAAATCGACCTAATGCAAGTGCATGTATACATGTACATTGCTAAACTTTGATTGATTTTGTGACATTCAAATGCGGAATTAAAGATGGATGTTGGTCTGATTTTAGAATTTTTTGTCTACCCAAAATTAGTTAACAGATGTTTGGATATTTATTTGCATAAGGTCGATTTCTATCCGACGCAGCTCATTTATTGATTGATGTTTTCTGAACGTACAGTGGCAAATATGTCATGCAGATTTAAGACCGGGAGGAGAATATTAAAAAAAAATGAATAAGATTTTACATGGGTTGTCGTTGATAAAGAATTTAAAAAGGTTCAATATTTGTTTTATCTTATTTCTTATTTAAGATTCAAAGGAAACAGTAGTTATTAATGGAGGATGCTGTATAGATTATCACCTTTGTAGTCATTGCAAAGTAAAATGCTTGAATAATTATATCATATCATTGACTAATAATGAGCAGAATAATATAAGAAGATGTGGTATGAGTGCCAATAAGAAAACTCTCCATCTAAGTCACTATTCGTAAAAGTAAACCATCATAGGCCAAAGTACGGTCTTCTACACGGAGCATTGGCTCATACTGAACAACAAACTATAAAGGCCCCTAAAACGATATCCATGTTACTACTAGTATATATATTACAAAGAAAATTGAGTAAATTGAGGTTATACCTAAGAAAAAAAAATAAACCCTGCTAATATAGCTATAACCGAATATAAATATACTTCCAAAGTAAGCTCTCGTTTGAGAACTGTGTAAAGTAGGTTAGATTCAAACAAGCTACCCTTTGGCAATAAATGTATAGAATGAAGATGTTTTATTAATAAAATTATGTTCTCTCTATTCAAATTGCTACCCAAGCATCTTTAAAATACTTCATTATATTGAAATGAAAATTCAATGACTTTCTATCAAAGAATCTTGATCATATTCTGAGAAAAAAATGTTTCCTTATTAATAATTCATTTTAAAGCAGAAAGATCATTTTGTCTATTTGATTTGGAGGTTTCCCTAATGTATGACATTATTTTTGATCTTTCAATTTAAATATGACTATATACTAAACTATATCCATTTTCTTGTTAAATTATATACTTTTCTGATGCACAAATCAGTCTTAATTTATGTATAATTGCACTTCAAGTATTCCATTATTCCTATGCATATTTATTATAACGATTTGGCCTTGTATGTATGTTTCTTTTTTCATCTACTAGTAAATCACATCAGATATTTGCGTTATAACGCAAACATAGGAAGAAAAATAAAAAAAAAATGTGTGGCGCTAATACGCTTCCGTAGGACAATGCATTGATGAGTTTATCCTAAAACACCTATTTATAGATGGACTGGTTTATTATGAGCGAACTGGTTAAACTCCGCCCAGTCAAGTGAAATAAATCGAGTAATAGGTTACTATTAAAAGTTCTAACTACCTTTTCTTTTAAATACTGTTTTTCTATACTTTTCCAGACTAGTAAATGCTTGAACTACTTTTTCTTTTAAACAATTATTTTCACCAAGAAAATCAGTAATAGAAGCACTCATTTATAGCTTACAATACGTTTTATCTTTCATCAAACCAAAAGAAACAACATTATTTTTACATAAATTTCATATAAATAATTATTTTTATTTAATTTCTACAAGTTTTACTTGTGACCTGATTTTACACTAATGACTAAACAACATATTTTGCAATAACAAGATTGTTTTTCCCTTAATCTACCATGTAGGAATAGCCAGAGAAGTAAAATACAAAATTTAGTAACATAACGATATTTTTTTTTATATGATCTTAATAATGCAAGCTATTCTAACGTCTAAAAGGTTCTCCAAAAATATCATTAATATATTTTTATGGAAAAGAGAGAGAGAAAAAATATGCAATTTAATCAAAAAAAAATTTACAGAAATATGCTATTTCATATCGACTTTTTAAATCAATGGAAACTACTTTTTTGAAATATGAAAATTCAATTATTGTATAAAAACATATGCTTTGTTAATATTTTACCAAATTTAAAAAAAAATACGTTTTTAAAAATATTTTAGTTAAGAACTGAAACAGGCGATTTACAGGTAAATATCAGGATGCAAATCCTTACTGCTGTTTTGCAATGATTGTCAAATGTTTGAGAAAACATGAACACACCTAATATTATGTTACACATAGTAAGATTATATTCATGAAAGACCCCAAACTGTCAACATTCTTATTTTTTGGTTAAGAAGAACCATACTTTTGTTTTTAAATACTCTTAGGTGTTTAGGAGTATAATTTTGTTTCAATTAAAAAAAAAAGTTTATAATCAATGTTTTCAATATTTGTTTTTTACTTATTTGTTCATTTTATAGGCAATAAAACATAAAAAAATATAATCATCGATTATGGACTTTTGAAGAGGTCAATAATCTATATATAGACCTGTTCAGATTATATTGATTTTAACAGATCCGTATAAAGTGTTATGGATTTTATTTATGCCGAAATAAATACTTTTCCGAAATATATGAATATCGTAAATCTACTTTCCCGGGGCCTCTTCTTCACAGAGTTATCGTACTACGATAAAATATCAAGATTTATGAGTGATTATGTTTATCAGCTTGGTTCCTATATTAGTAAAGCTTTGAACAATTTAAGTTAAAAAAAAACATGCAAAATTTACTATCGCAGTCAGTGGTTTTGGAACTTAAAGCTTAAACGTGATTTGTTAATCCAATATGATTTACGTAACTCTTAGTTTAGTGTATATTTTTATGTTGTACATACTGTGTATTTCTTTTATGTAAGATGTCTTATGCTATAATGAACCAATATTTAACTCTGAAAAAAATATAGAAAGTATTCAACAGACTTATCAGATTGTCATTAGCGCATTTAGCAAGTGGGACACCCGCTAAGATTTATCCTGTATAAGACATGGTTCACAGGTAAACAGTTTGGGCATGCATGTTAACAATTCGCGTTTCGTCTACATAAGAATCATCAGTGACGCTCATATCAAAATATTTATAAAGCCAAACAAGTACAAAGTTGAAGAACATTGAGGATCCAAAATTCCAAAAAGTTGTGCCAAATACGGCTAAGGTAATCTATTCCTGGGATAAGAAAATCCTTAGTTTTTCGAAAAATTCAAACTTTTGTAAACGGGAAATTTAGAAAAATGACCACATTATTGATATTCATGTCAACACTGAAGTGTTGACTACTGGGCTGGTGAACCCTCGGGGACGAAACGTCCACCGACAGTGGCATCGACCCAGTGATGTAAATAGTTATCAAAGGTACCAGGATTATAAATTAATATGTCAGACGCGCGTTTTGTCTACATAAGATTCATCAGTGACGCTCATATCAAAATATTTATAAAGGCAAACAAGTACAAAGTTGAAGAGCATTGAGGATCCTTAATTCCGAAAAGTTGTGCCAAATACGGCTCAGGTAATCTATGCCTGGGATAAGAAAATCCTTAGTTTTTCGAAAAATTCAAACTTTTGACAACATTGTCGAAGGTTAATGATTCTTCGAGGAATGTGCCATACTATTTGTCCTTTTAAAAAATTATCAGATGGTAAACAACCCTCTCAATTTTGTCTTGATTTTTTCCTCTCATTTCTGTCTATCATGGTTACTCAGATATCAAAATGTTGTTCGACAATAACAGTCTCGATAATTTTTTTACATACACAACATCAGCACTTTATCCGAGTTAAAACTTGCAAAAAGGACCAAACTTCTTTCGACAACATCGTTTTATAAATATACACAAAAATTTATTGTTAACTTTTTAGCAAAACACTACCATAATCTGTTCGATGTTGTCTGGTTATTTTAGTAATTTTAATAACAAAGTTCATAATCGTAAAATATTACAAATATCACAAAATACTTCTATAACAAATGTTTTCCAAGTATTGTTAAATCGATCGTTTCAGTTATAGATAAGTCAATCACACTTGCATGCTATACATGTAAATCCCTACGTCGTTTCAGTTGATGAACTGACTTTTTTAAGTATCCTTGCAATTCTCCTCTTTACACATTCTGGACACAGATGGTTGTAGTCTAAGCATATCATTAAGACTATGGGTGTTGCCAACATCACTACACCAACATATCCAAATGATGCAGCAGAAGGTCTGTCGTCACGTGCTGAGATTCTTCGTCTGATGGCGGATGATGTGTTTTTGTTGTCCACAGTCAAATTTCCTTTAAGTTCAATTATTTCGTCTTTCATAATTTCTTTTAGCTCCGCTAAAGTTAGGTTAAGATCCTTCAAGTACCCCCATTTGTAAACTAGAAGAAGGGAAGGAAACATATTAAACGATATTTTTTGTTCAGAATGCCGATATATGGTTAGTTATTCGAAATGAATTATAAAAAATATTTCGTAATGGGTTTTTTTTTCTCAAAAAGACGAAAATCAAAGCTTGAAAAAAATTCTGCCTTTGGCATTGTAATGTTGTTTTTTTCTACACGAGTTTATTAATTTCTTCACTATGATAAAAGTAGTTATTCATCATCATGGTCTAATATGCAACTGTTATGACGCTATTGCTGTTATATAATGATGTTAGAATATGCCTCAATACAAGCATTGAGGTCGACATACAATCTTTAACAAAAGTCACATGATTATTTTATATGAAATTTTATATCTTATATTAAGCGTGCTTAATCATTAATTAATGACAACCGAATGCTTGTTGATAAAGTGACCAGTAGCGGTATCAATCGAATGGCAATTAAACGGAACGTGTTTAAAACACGTGCTATTGAAAAATGAACGATTCAGTCCTTAAAAAAATTATGGTTAATCTACTAAAACAGGTATAGATATATTTGTACAGCAGATAAACCAAAAAGTGCCTAAACAAACCACTAAAACCAAATAAGGTCAACTTTTTCTTAGAAAATTGCTACCTTAACGACATTTGACGAGTTGAACATTTTCAGAATCAATCTCTTATGTATAAAACTCGTTGTATGACGGATAGTTTAATAGCAATGACATCGATAAACAAAATCTAAAATATATACGTTTCGAAAATATTTTATTTCTGACCAGTGTGGATTGAAGTTGAAACAAATATTGAGCTTCAGAAGTTACGAACACATGCAAAAAGTTAAATCACAAAAATACTGAACTCCGAGGAAAATTAAAAAAGGAAAGTCCCTTATCAAATGGCAAAAATAAAAACTACTAATTTAATCGATCATTCTAAAATTTGTATATTATGTCATTTGATAAGATATCCCCTTTGTATCACAATATAACCTCGATATCTTAAACACTTCGATAATTTACATTTCAAATTCTTGGTTTAACCCATCGTAGCAATATTTGGCAAAACCTATCGGAAATATTGGTTAAATGTTCTATAACTTTGTACTTTTTTTTTTACATTTGAACATGTTTTTGTATTTTAATACATATATTCTGTTGTTGTGACTTATTTAGGTATTTCACTTGACTTATAAAGTAATGATTTTTTTTTTATTTTGATTATTGGATTTTTCAATGTTATTTTATGAACATATAGGCGTAATTTATATATTAGTAGAATTGAAGCAAGATGGTGTATCAAATAATTTTACTTTATACATTTGCAACACAAAACCACTCAACTGAAACATTATAAAACATGCCTGAACATAATAAGCTGCACCCGACTGCCCCTTTTAAAAAAGATATCGAATTTCCCAATAAAACTTTTACCGAGACAAACATGCAAATATTTAAAACTAATGCTTTTTAAATATCAATCTTTTATCTTTATGTGGATGTTTTTGATTTATGTTTTTTTTTCAAAGATTTTATTTTACTCTGGTATGTTTTGCTTATTCTAATAATTTCAACAATTATTGACCGTTTTCGTCTGTTGAAATTTATTTGTCATATACGACCTGGATATTCGATATCATTGAACAAGATATTAATTTCTCTGGGAATTTCGAATACTTTTTGAAATATTTTCCTTTTCTGTTCATTGCACATTCGATTTCAAAATTATACCAATCCAGCTTTGTTAAATCTCAAGGCGTTATGTGATATTATTGATACGATATTCTCTGTTGTTTTTCTACTTTGTATCTTAATTAGAATAATAATCTAAAAAAACTGTAAAGACAAGAAAAGCTTGAATACAAAATGAAGAGATGCAGGTAATCAGGGTTAATGTTCAGTCCTTTTTTTTAGACATCTTTTTTAATAACTATCTAAAAAAAAGAGCAACATATACTCACTGCTATCAATTTCCCATTTTGTCGATTGACTTTGGTTTATTCCTGTATTTATTATGATACTTTGCAGCCATTAATTTTTCAGAAAACTTGAGACTAAGTTGGCATTTCATTAAACTTTGTTTTACTTTTGAAAGATATTATACGATAAATAATATTTGTTACATACCAGGGCATTCGCGTAAATTACACCATTCCAACGTTGTATTATTGCCATCACAAAAAAAATCATCATTTGTTGGAACAGGATTATTGCATTCTCTAACCTTTAATCTGGTGCCATTTCCACAAGAAAGAGAGCAAGGTCCTGCTGTTTGCCAACATCCCCAGCTTCCTAAACATAAAATAAGAATGCATTAAAATTCAGGTATAACTTGCCTTTTTATGCAAACATAATCGTTTGAAATGTCGTTCTAAAGATTTTTGATTTTTTACACCAATAGTATCTTTAATAAATTACTATTCCCTATGCTCATTTTAAAGATCCAATAAATTATCTTATTAAGGGCATACGATACAGTTACAGGGAAGGTAATGACGTTGCTAACGTAAATTGTTATTTTCGCGATGTCAAACTATGACTTATCGAGAAAAGGTGCAGTTTTCGACTGATTTTTATCATTCAAACTTATTCAACTTGAAAACGAGTTCATGGACCCCTCTTTTTTAAAATGTCATTTGATTTGATTACGTCAGAAGATCATGTGTGCTAATTTTCATGAAAACGTAAATAGTACAATATTTTTTACAATATTTGATTTAATCAGGCAAAAAATAGCCTATATGCAAATTGTCAGCACAATTTCAATATGGGATCAAAACTGTATCGTATGCCCTTAACCAAAGTTTTTTTTCTACAGAAATGGGACACTTTATGAAAAACCGCACTGATTCAAACATAAATACATCCCTTATGATAATATTGTAGCGGGCAGGGGCTTGAAATGCTTCGACCCAAGAGTTTTTACTCAAGTTTTATGAGTAGTTTGTAAATAACAAAGTCAGCATGACAAGATATGAGCTGGTCAGTATAATATAGACATTTGCTAAAAGTCACGTAAATAAGTTTCTATCTTTTATTCATTTCTAGAATCATATATTTTCATTTATATTCAAGATAAACAACAATTTTAACTAGTAATATACTTAAACTATAGACTTAAATGATATGACAAGAATCTATTCTGTATAATACATGTAGTAAGTTATCTCTACACTCAAGAGATATTTATTAACTTATCTCTAAACTCAAGAGATAATATGTTGGTGTGTCAGAAAAATACATAAAAAGGCTGAGTCCTGCTATCTTAATAATAAAATAAATTACCCTAAGAGAAAATACTAATTTCTAGTGACTTAAGTCAGAAAACCTCTTTCTGACATATTTGTATATAGTTGTAACTGATACCTCACCAGTTACATAAAAAAATGTTTATTATTATTAGTTATATATTCAGAGCCTTTCCTGAATAACTAACAATGAAATACAGCTTATACCATACATAAACTGTATTGTTTATTATAATTTCCAGACCTTTAGGAAATTATCCCTTACTTGTCAAATGTTTTCCTATATTTAATCCTATTTATTATAAAATGACAAACGTTAACAGTAAATATAAACTTCAATGAACAATTCCAATAATCCTAACTTTAAACGATAAACTAGAAATAAAACTTCAAAGAGTCCGCTAAAATGAAATATTCCTTTTAAACTTTGAAAACGTTAACTTCACTATTTTCCTTTACAATTTAACCTTTAAATAAATGAAGTTTCTAAGAAAAATTAACCATTTTTACTGAAATAATTTACGAGCAAATAAAATACTAACTGTAATAACCAAAAGTTTTAGCAGAACTGACGAACAGGCGTCGAATCACGTCAATGTTGGATTGTTGGATTGTTAGATTGTTGGATAGTTGGAAAGTTGGATTGTTGGATCGCGCGCTTGCCGTCCAATTAAATATTTGAATTCTTAAATAAATTACAAAAATCACAATAATATACAATTTTAGTAACCTTTATATAATAAACAAAGTTTGCATGGTACTAAACACATTTCTATGGTAACTAAAAATACAACAATATATACAGCGCCACCGGAAGTCACAATACGTAAACAACATTGCGAAAAGTTATGTGTGTCATCGGCGGACCAAAATGACAAATATCAAGGATAGTGAGCATTAACATCTACAAAACATTGAAGACGTTGACTATAAATACTAAAAGGAATTACAAGAAGTATGTGAAAACAGTTGCCAACACGTAAAAATAGTGTTTTTATTGAACAATCGTCCCAAGTGACACATGGGTTCTACTGCGCATGTCAATACATTTCATTCATAAAATTCAAGCACAGGTGCGTGGAATTTATTACGATTTACTACGATCTACTACAGTTGCTACAATTGGATCTTCACAAAATACAAGACATACAGTTGGATTATTCAGTGGATTATTACTATGAACTGGTAAATTATTACACGAACTTCAACTGGTTTAATCAAATATACAAATGACATTCAATTCAATATTTCTACAAGAATCATAATACTATAATTGTTCTAACTTTACTTTATTAAATGTTAATTAAAACTTATTTGCGTCAATTATCATATGCCAGGCAATGGGCTAAACGTGAAAAGGAAGACGTAGACACTCTATCCGAATGGATTAAGGCAGTGAGGTCGTTAATACAAATCAGAATTAAGAAACTGAATGGGTCCATCAATGCCCATGCTACGTCAATCTTTAAAGACCCAAATGTTGCTAAACACTTATCCGACCTCCATGATAAATATGTTGTTGTCCCCGCAGACAAAGCCCCAAATAACATCGTTTTTGTCTGTAAAAATCACTACATTAATTGCTTGATAAACGAATTAGGTATAGACAATTCACTTGGAAACTCAACATATACCCTCACGACACTTACCAAAGAGGAAATCCTGGATAATCATAGGTCTGTTCTTTGTTCCTTTGGTATTTCAACCAAAGATGAAGAACTGGATCTTCCATCACTGTATTGGATACCTTAACTACATAAGTGTCCTTACAAACAACGGTATATTGCTGGGTCTTCTAAGTGCTCCACGAAACCTCTTTCTAAATTATTAACATCTATTTTATCAGCAATCAAAGACGGGCTTCTAAGTTATTGTGAAACTGCCTATTCTAGAGGTGGCGTGAATCAGATGTGGATACTTAAAAATTCCAAAGATCTTTTAGAGTACATACAATCTAACTCTCTTTCATCTTGTAACAGTATTAAAACATTTGACTTTTCTATTCTGTACACAAGTATTCCACATTCCAAACTAAAATACAAATTGAAAGAGTTGGTATTACTTTGCTTCATAAAAAAGAATGGCCAACGTAGATACAAGTATCTTGTCTTAGGGAGGGATAAATCATACTTTGTAAAGAATCACTCTGATTCAAACAAAAAATTCTCTGAAACCGATATTATCAAGATGCTTGATTTCTTAATTGACAACATATTTGTAACGTTCGGAGGACGTGTTTTTCAACAGACTGTCGGCATCCCAACGGGAACAAACTGTGCCCCTCTACTTGCCGACTTGTTTCTTTATTATTATGAGGCTGACTTCATGCAGGAACTTCTTAGGAAGAAAGATAAGAAGTTAGCAATATCCTTTAACTCTACTTTCCGCTATATAGATGACGTTCTTTCACTAAACAATTCAAAATTTGGTGACTATGTGGAACGCATCTATCCCATCGAATTGGAGATAAATGATACTACAGATACAGTTGAGTCGGCTTCATATCTTGACTTACATCTAGAAATTGACAAGCAGGGTCGGTTGAAAACAAAACTTTACGACAAAAGAGATGATTTCAGCTTTCCAATTGTGAACTTTCCATTTCTAAGTAGCAACATTCCAGCAGCACCTGCATACGGGGTATATATCTCCCAATTGATACGATATTCCCGTGCTTGCATTTCCTATCATGATTTTCTTGATAGAGGGTTACTGCTCACAAGGAAACTATTAAACCAAGAGTTCCAAATGGTGAAGTTGAAATCATCCCTTCGTAAATTTTACGGACGCCATCACGAGTTGGTTGACCGTTATGGAATAACCGTTTCACAAATGATATCGGATATGTTCCTTACGTCGTAACTACAATCCCCTTCCCTTTCATGAATGTGTCCTACCGAATTAGACTATTTACCGGATTTGTAATCACATAAGCAACACGACGGGTGCAACATGTGGAGCAGGATTTGCTTACCCTTCCGGAGCACCTGAGATCACCCCTAGTTTTTGGTTGGGGTTCGTGTTGTTTATTCTTTAGTTTTATATGTTGTGTCATGTGTACAATTGTTTTTCTGTTTGTCTTTTTCATTTTTAGCCATGGCGTTGTCAGTTTGTTTTAGATTTATGAGTTTGACTGTCCCTTTGGTATCTTTCGTCCCTCCTTTTCCAGACTACAAGTATTACAAGTAGTATAATACAAGTTATTTCACACAGTTACTGTTTCCTACATAACAACTTTCATAAAAAAAATACAGAATATTAAACAGTATGCTATATTAATACCAAATAAAAACATACATCAAAATATCTTACATGTCTATATACTAGACTTACATGTCTATCACATGTCACAATAAAATACATGAAAATACATGTACCCTAGTCGTCGTACTCTACATTTTGATCAATATGTTGAACTTTTGTTATCAACAACATATTTGATGAGATCAGAGGATTGATTTTTCAGCATATATCCTGTTTAATTAAAATAAATTAACAAGTAGGTAAGAACAGAATTACAGTCGAATTTCAATGAAACGCGAATCGCCTGTTGAAAAACCTTATTAAGAAATCTAGCATCTTGAAATTGCCAGTACTAGTGTAAGTAATTTTTGTGTTTTTATCAGAGCATATTTTTTTAAGGGTGAACCATCCCTTTTTAACTAGGGATATGAATCTATATTGGCCATTTTTTACTATCAAAGTAAGACTAATTCTCTGAATCTGTGTTAAAATTTAGAATAGAAAATAATAGTGCACATGGTAGAAAAGTTAAATCTTTTTGCTATTGTAAGATGAAAAACACTCAGATGTACTCTTACAAATCTTTTAGTATCCGAACGTGATTCCAGCCGTTATTATAGTAGGTTGTAATGATCACGTAGCGTAGCTTTGATGTAATTGAAGTCAATAGTTTTCTTTTAACACGAAGCAGACTCAGCAATGTTCGTTATTTGTACGAGTTTTGTGCAATTTAGGTACTAGTATCCAAAAACGGTGAAAGAAACTTCAATCCGTCTTCTCTTTGAACAGCGGTATACTACTGTTGCATTTATTTATTTAAATTCCAAAGGAACATCAACCAAAACCACTGATTGTCATCATTATTGTGATCAACAAGACATGTTTACTGTTGTGGTTAGTGGTGGTAGTGTTTTAACGCTACATTTAAGCGGCACTTTTTGGGCTTTTTTGGCAGTTAGTTTTTACGGATGGTGGATTCCGGAGTGCCCGGAGAAAATCACCGACCTTCTATAGGAAAACTGACAATCCTAGTCAACTAAGATTAGAGTCGTGTGCACCCACACGAGCCGTATTCGACCTCCAACCTCAGTGTTGACACGCTAGTGATTACAGTAGTAGAACTACTTAGACCACTTGGCCAACGAGGCCCCGAATACATTTTTGTGAATACTTTAAGTCAAAACTGATTTTGATACAAGAGATGATAGAACAGACTGATCTTGAAAGCATGTAGATCTTTTCAATTGAATGCATTTAAGATGAAGGATATATGCCAAATTGATGACACCAAGACTTATTTTGACATAGGTAGGGTAAAACAGGAGTTACCGACACAATTTTGCAAATACCTAGTAGTCTGAAAAGTCTGTGACGGGCAATATCCGAGATAAAAGGTGTTAGTTTCTTTTGGTTTTAATACGAATTTGTCACAGGGGTTCCTCATTTTAGTTGAACAGAGAAAGTTATGAAATGTTACAGTATATAAAAAAGAACATGTGGTATGATTGCCAATGAGACAACTGTCCACAAGAGACCAAAATGACACAGACATTAACAACTATAGGTCACCGTACGGCCTTTAACAATGAGCAAAGCCCATACCGCATAGTCAGCTATAAAAGGCCCCGATAAGACAATGTAAAACAATTCAAACGAGAAAACTAACGGCCTTATTTATATAAAAAAAATGAACGAAAAACAAATTTGTAACACATAAACAAACGACAACCACTGAATTACAGGCTCCTGACTTGGGACAGGCACATTCATAAATAATGTGGCGGGGTTAAACATGTTAGCGGGATCCCCCCCCCCCCCCCCTAACCTGGGACAGTGGTATAACAGTACAACATAAGAACGAACTATAAAAATCAGTTGAAAAAGGCTTAACTCATCAGATGGACAAAAATACAAGTGGACGTGACCGGGTACTTATACATCCCGACACAAAAAGACACAATGAACAGATCTGAGAGTACTAGCAGTTATCTGACAGCTAGTTCAAATCCACTAACAACTAATAAAAAAATTATTCATCTAAGACTTAAATATCAATCCGTACACATCCAACATCAAATAGATTTAGTGTAAAGACGTCATAAACAGTCAGAGAAAAACATGACCTTGTGCAATGCTAGTTACAGGTATCGACAGATAGTAGATAACATGAATGTGTATATATGTATATAACATACTAGTAATATTTAGTTTGCTTTTAATTTACTGATAACAAAATCAATATATACCAATAAAACAATATTCAGTGATATAATTACAGTCTTTTGGCTGGTGTTTCATTCGGAGAATAGGAATGACCAAAATACTTTGATGACTTTGGAGGTAAACTCCGAAATCAAATAAAAAATAAAGAAGAAAAAAAAGACGAAATTAAAGATGTTTATAAATTATTTCACGCATATCATTTTTATTCCTACGATTAAGAGTTATAAAATACATAGTGAAATTCAAGTCAATTTCTCAAATTATATAACAAAGCTGCATTTTAAGACACTATATATATTTGTGTAACATTGTAATACTTTAATACTTTATTGTTGTAATTTTTCATTATTGAATACTGTTTAAACTAAGTCCAGATATAATAAGAACAAAATAATTGTTTTTCACGCCTGTCCATTTTTTTTTTAGGGACAGCCTTCATCGAGTCCACGCGTAATACCCGGTTTTAAATTTGTATGTCAGACGCAAAAGACTTACCACTAACGATCTATAATCAATTTGAAGAAAATTGATGACCCAAAATTTAGATGTCTTGAAAACGGTTTATTGATAATTGTAATACAATGGAGACTATGCCAATTTTTTTTTATCCTACACATTCAGATTATTGTCCCCGATTCAAAACCTTTATTTCCCGCACACTGCCATGTACAATACTACTGCAAGAATTTATACCTGACTGACAGTGATCATAGTGATCAATAATTTTCTCAATATACTGGTGAAATTTACCCCAAGGAACTTACTTTAAATAAATCAAATTTATTCGGTAATAACTGTCCTTTCCTGGATTTAGATATTTTGGTTTTAAACGGGAAACTCCACACTAAAATTTACGACAAAAGAGACGATTTTTCGTTCCCTATTGTTAATTTTCCATTTTTAGATGGTGATGTTCCTTTGGCACCATCTTACGGTGTTTATATTTCACAGCTCGTTCGCTATGCCCGTGTCTGTTGTGACGTTTTTGATTTTAACAACGCAATCACCTATGTATTACTGGTAAATTATTAAACTAGGGATATCGTTACCATAAATTACTTAAAACCTTCACTAAATTTTTCCATAGATATAAAAGATTTGGTTTTGAAGTTTGGTTGTACCTGTAGAAAACTTGTATCAAACGGGATAGCACATCCTCATTTTTACGGAAATTTTGTTAACCGTGCCCGGAAATTTAGAAATGATCCATGTAAACTTCTCGCGTTACCTATTCAACACTGTAATAAGATTATTGAATATTGTTTTTATTGGTATAAATATTGATTTTGTTATCAGTAAATTAAAAGCTAACTAAATATTACTAGTATGTTATATACATATCCATATTCATGGATCTACAATCTGTCGATACCTGTAACTTGGCATTGCACAAGGTCATGTTTTTCTCTGGCTGGTTATGACGTCTTTACACTAAATCCATTGGATGTTGGATGTTGGATGTGTACGGATTGATGGTTTAGTCTTAGATGCATGATTTTTTTATGAGTTGTTAGTTGCTTTGAACTAACTGTCAGATAACTGCTAGTACTCTCAGATCTGTTCATTGTGTCTTTTTGTGTCGGGATGTATAAGTACCCGGTCACGTCCACTTGTATTTTTGTCCATCTGATGAGTTAAGCCTTTTTCAACTGATTTTTATAGTTCGTTCTTATGTTGTACTGTTTTACCACTGTCCCAGGTTAGGGGGGGGGGGGGGGGGTTGGGATCCCGCTAACATGTTTAACGCCGCCACATTATTTATGTATGTGCCTGTCCCAAGTCAGGAGCCTGTAATTCAGCGGTTGTCGTTTGTTGATGTGTTACATATTTGTTTTTCGTTCATTTTTTTTACATAAAAAAAAACGCAAAAATTATACCCACCTCGGACAAGAAACCAGAGCTATGACGGAGTGAAACATATATTCTGTAATTAAAAACTATTTAGAAATTTTATTACTGCAAATATCAATAAAACAATATACGTATTTTCCTGGCAGTATCGAAGTATCAAATTATATTTACTAACAAATGTCATCTTAAGTGAAAATGCCCCTTTTCAAAGATTTTTTTTAGGTACATATCTTAAGACAAACAAAAGAACTTGTATTGTATTGATTTCAAATAAAACATTCTGTGCAGAGATTATTTTTGTTGATGAGATGGCATGCTTCAATGTTTCAAAATTATAATATCCACGGATCGAAAAAAAAAAAACAAAAAAAAAAAACAAACCCAGCAACAACTTGAATTACAGTAGCATATAATTCGTTAGTCGATGCATGATTACTCTTTAATTATCCGCGACATCAATATTTTAATCTTTGCACAAAGAAACCTTGTGATTTTGAAATATCCATTGATGAAAAGTTGTGACAAATCTGATTGGCTTATTTAAGGGGGTTCGCGGGTCTAAATCATTTATAAAGGATTTCTCTATATTTTTCTATAAATGAACTTTATCTTATAGTTAATAGAAAAATAAAATAAAAAAGTGGGGTCACCGTTCATTTGCGCTCACAATCTGCCTTCGAAAGAAGCATACATTTTTGTAAAGGTGTTTTTTTTCTGTTGAAGTTATAGGAGAAATAAAGGTAATATCGAAATAAAAAAAAAAAATTTATTACAGAAATCGCTAAAATTTTACAATAATTTAGTTTAAGTACAGGTTATATGGAAATTATATTAAAAAAGATAGGTCACCGATGAGTTGAAAAAGATATTTCAATTTTAGAGCCAAAAAAATGGCATTTTTCCACCAAAGGGAGATAATTTGGAACTTTTTCAATGATGTTTACATTTTGAAAGTCATCTGGGGCCAACACGAATTGATTGTTTTGAATGATTTTTGTACCATATGATAAAGTAACAACTACAAAAGGAAATAAATAAAATTTGTAATGAAAAACAACTGTTTGATTTTTTTCTGAAATTTTTATACCCTCGAGCCTCCTTAAAAAAAAATTTGAAAATTTACAAACCTACTCATGAAAACAATTTAAAAGCAAATAAATCTTAAGCAAGAAACGTGTGTTTTCTTTATTTTCTATTGTTAGTTTAATCTTTCTAACCTTGACATGGAATTGCGTCACATTCCATGTTCTTTATGTGATCACCAATACAGTACGTTTCATTAGTTTCCGGAACAGGGTTATTACATTTCCTCTGAAATGACTGGATTCCCTTCCCACATGTAGCCGAGCATTCACCAAATGGTTCCCAAACTCCCCATCCTCCTGTTAAATACAAAGAGAATTATTAACACGCAAAAACCACGATGTAGTATAGTGATGATAAGACAATATCGCATATTATTTCTCTTTTTTTAGAGACCGCTTGTACTTGAAGGGATTTTGAAATGACATCAGATATATACTGCTAATTGAATCAGAAGAGATTTGTTAAAAATGCAAGAAATATAAACAATATACAATTATTATGAATAATGAAATCATAAATTCGAAACAAAACAAAACATTCGTACCTGAGATTAGACATTCATGAGTCACATTCATATATTTGTATACATTTGGTAAAGGATCAACTGCTCCATTTCTTGATGGTAAGCATGATTGCTTTAAATCACAATTCTTCTTCGTCCCAGTAGTTGTTGACACAGTACCATCATATGTTCTGGAAGAAACAACAGTAGGGTGTGGACATACCAAGGAATCTGTTCTGCCGTATGAGGCGTCGCTGACCATGATAACTTGACCAGCATTACATTCAAGTAATGGACTACTTTTGCCTTCACATTTTAGGTACTGAACTGTGAATAAAACCCATTCTAACATGATTTCAAAGTATAGTAACTTAACGCAGTAGTCATTAGTATCCGAAGATGCGGTAAATAACAACACGACGAAAATAATAATTGTGATGGACTATGCACCTAATTTTGAAATTTATCTAAAACATCATGATGAAATTTTCATTAAAATCTTTACAGCAAATGTTTCTTTTTAATAAACATTTAAACACATTTAGTCTTTTAGCTTTCTTTGTTGTGTTTTGTGTACTGCAGTTTTCCTTTCCGCCGTATTTCGTTTTTGCCATGGCTTTATGAGTTTATTTGGACTTATGTGTTTAAATATCTCTTTGGTATCTTTCAGATTTCTTTTATTTGATTTTGAAATTGTTGTCTTTGTTGTAATGTTTAAATCAATCTATTTTCATTATTATCTCGCCTAGAATTGTTCGCATCGAATAAAATCTAAATATGTTTTTATCGTTGATGGTGGGGTTTTTTTCAATCACAATAGTTTGGTTTCGAGAAAGGACATAATATGATTTCAAATATTCATATAGAACTAAACGTAATCAATATCAATTGTTTGTTACCTGTCCGATGAAAAAAGTACACAATCTTGCATAAATACATTTTCAAAATCTAGAGTTACTAGTGTCAGTTTGTTCTTTAATTTGATAGTTTGTCAGTAATACTATAATTTCATATTCTTATATAATGGGCAGTATAAAATTTATATTCAAATAACACCGACCGTGCAAGGGCTGTTTAATCAGTCAAGGTCGTTAAAAACTTCCATTTGTTTGTCAAATAACATAAGTGATGTGTATTCTAATCTTAAATATGTTGTCCAAATACAAATACCAACTGGCTTGATATATTTTTGATCTACTGAAATATTATACAGCATTGTATTATACACATCATTTGCTTCAATTTGTTAATTTTTGTCGTCTCACAACTTATTCATAAATATATTGACCTTACTCCTTATCTTTGATGGGATGGAACATTTTAACATCTTTTAAAACTTTCAATTGAGTTAAGCTTATTCACCGTGTGGAACGCCACATGCGGGGTATCGGCTATGTTTGACACGGGGTGCCGGTTTTGAAGCGGCGATGAACGATCAAGGTTATTTCAGGTATCATTTTTTTTTAGAATTGAAAGTACAAAAAAATGTATTGCACGGAAGGTACCAAAACATAATCTATTTCCAGTAAGTAGCACAGTCGTTTTCAGCGCTCTGTTTTCTCAAACACCTTTCCCTAGTTTACTGTGTTTCATATTTTGAGGCTTTATATGCAAGTTTTTGACGATTCTTTTCATATGATTTTTATAGAATTTAATTCCTATCATGGAATGTTAACCAGTGCCACCTACTGTGTTATGATGACAAATTACAAACCAAGATTTCAATTGGCCCATATTTTAGTCTGTTACAAGTAAGTAATGTGTATTTTTGATGTTAGCAACAGAAAAAAGACTTAAATAAAATTGAGAATGGAAATGAGGAATGTTTCAAAGAGAAGAGACAACAACACGACCAAATAGGAGAACACAGCATAGGTCTTTAACTCAGCGATAGAAATACCGCACCCTGATGCGTGCTTCAGCTGACCCATCAATAAGATATGTACTAATTAAATGAAAACACCAAACTCCAAAAATATTAATGAACTAAAATTAAAAGAAACACTTCCAATAAATGTCAAAGGCTTCCGACTCGGAACAGGCGCTAAAATGCGGCGGGGTTAAACATGTTTTGTGAGATCTCAACCTTCCCCTATACCTCCAGCCATTATAGAATTTAAAAAAAAATCACAACAATACCTACATTTAATCTCAGTTCAATAGAAGTTCGATGTCATGATAGGTAACAAAAGAAATAATGCATAATGATTCATCAATTAACAAGGAATTATTAGCAGTTATTGACATGCAGGCTCGAGACTTCAATTAAACTGATACACCATACAAAAGTCAGGTCAAACCCTCCCGTTAGGGGTTTAGTATCATACTATCGTAAATCCTACACGAGAAGAACATAAAACGTATCATGCTAACAACTGGTTTTTGAATAGATGTATTTTTTCCAATACAAAGACCAGATGAGTGAACCAATATTAATACCAATATATGCCATATATTAAATGTCATGACAACAGTATCGGTACCTTCTGAATAAGTCTGTTTAGAGGCTTGGTTAGGTTTTGAGGTGAATGTCGACATTTCGTGCTTTGTATAGAATATTACCACAGCAGATATGATGTGACATATCTGAACGTATAATATTTCTGCATGTTGATTTATATTCCTTGTACCGATGATCAAATTTAGTTAGAATTATTGTCAGGCTATTTAAATAGGAAAACCAAGAGTCTAATCTTTGTAAAAAAAATCCGAGAAATGAGAAACATTTATGAACCACATCACCAAAATGACAACCACTGAACGACAGTTTCTTGACTTAGGACAGGTGCAAACAAATTCAGCGGCTTTTAACATTTCAACAGGCGCCAACCTTCATTCTAAGCTGAATGTAACATCAAAACATAGAACGATAAATTATTAAATATTAATTATCATTTAAAGACAAATACAGCTCCATACTCGATTAATTGCATGAACTATCATAGTTATCATATATAAATACATAAATAAATTCATTTTTTACTAGTCAACAAAAGAAACGATACAAGGCATTTTATTTTCCATATATATTGAAATTGGATATACTGTAGCCTTAATTGTCTAATCTTTACATAATGTTATTTTTTTATCAAAACCATTTATTACAGCAAAAACACGATTTTTTTCCAAATGTTTGTTATTTCAAAAATCGTATTTTTACCAAAATATTCAAAAATCGATTTTAGAACTTTATATTCAAAACTTAAACCTGGTCTGCCTAATATTTTAAATGCCTCTGCAGATATTTGAGTACTTAGTTCTCATCTTTGAAATGAAGTGCAGACTTTTATCATCATTTTCAGCAAAATAAACTTGACCCCTATGTTCAATAACTCGGTACATTCTAACTTTCCAATATAGTTTGATTATTTTAATCCTATGCATTTGATTTGTAAGTAAATGTGTTTCATTTGATCATTTAACAGTTTTTTTATTTGTTATATTGATGATAAATTGGAATTCAAACTTGTGTATCGTTTTTTGTTGTTGTTGTTGACTAGTATACATAATAGTTTAGCCCTACAAGAGATATGTGCAAACAAATTATTTACAATCTCGAATATTCATTTTCATTTAAGACATTGAAAAAGATTGATATGATCATAGAATTAACTTGAATTCTTTCCTGTACAACTTATTTTTATTTATTAAAAGTCCTCGAAGATTAAGCAGATGTATATAATAATACATTGTACCACCAAATCTGAATACGCTCCGATTATTGAATTCATTAGCTATATGTTTTAACCTTTGATGACCTTAACTAACGTAATCTTTACGTCCTTGGAATAAATTACTTTTATTCTTGTTTAATTGTTATCTACTTCAATGTTTATCTTAGTCATTTGTTTCTGCATTTCAATCTTATTCAATTATGTCCATTCAATAATCTTAAATTCACGTATCTATTGTATCGATCTTGGAGATTTGAATATCGGATAAATAAATTACTTTAAATAAGCTTAACTAGTACATTAACTTCTGTTTTATATTTGTATTTCTAAATTAAGAAGATTTACCTTTTAGAACACACTTCCATTTATAACCTTATTTTTTTATCAAATTGTTTGCAATTGATGCTTAATATCAATTAAATATTTTTATAGCATATGTTAAGTAGAACCCATGAATCAGCGAATATTCAATTATTATATAACAACAAGAAATTCATTTTCGAAATCGATATATTGCTACTCTTTCGTTGTTAGTTTTCTTATCTAAATTCAACAAAACCATTTGAAAAAAAAGAAGAAAACAACTAATGGACACGAAACAGTCTGCGACACACATAATCGAGCTTTAAAGTCTGAGCAACACGAACCAAATAAAAATTCACGGCGATATGATGTTCTCGCACTAACATATATACTATCAGGCTCCATATATTATACTGTTCGTGTAGCACGTGACAAGTGCACACTTGATAAGTCACATTAAAGCATCATTAGATATGCCAACTTATGTTATTTGAAGAAGAAAAATAACAATGTTTTTTCCTTACATTAATAAGAGTGCTCTCAAATTACACATGACCTAACTCCAATTGAGGGTCATACCAAAGATTGTAATCAAACAATGTGTAATCGTTGTCTTTGGAAACAATAATCTATCAATGATGTCTTTAAATTATGTTTGAACTAAACTGCCCTGTAATATCGAAGGTCAACCAACTCTAGATGGCGTCCGTAAAATTTACAAAGAAATGATTTCAATATAATCATTTGGAACTCTTGGTTTAATAGCTTCCTTGTGAGTAACAACCTTTTATGAAGGAAATCAATATAGGAAATGAACCCCGGGAGTATCGTATCAATTAAGATATATATCGTAAGGCTAACCTCTTTAAAAACTAAGCAACACAAACCCCAACAAAATCAAGGGATTATCCAAAGGAAGCTATTGAACCAAGTATTTCAAGCTGGAGAAATATCTTTGGCATTTTTATTGATGCAATCACAAGTTATTTGAACATGGCGAGTTACTTGAAATTTGTTTTTCATAAGAATGCTCTGTCGTTTAAATTATATTAATTTTTTCGTTGTGGAATATCGGTGCCACAATTCTTTACGGATGTGTTTCAATTATCGTTAACACAATCTCGTCTTTCTTTCCTCGCTTAAGGTATCACCGACAGTAGCTATATATGGATCAGGATTTACTTATCCTTCCAGAGCACCCGAGCTCAACCACGGTGTTTGGTGGAGTTCTTGTTCGTTGTCAGTTTTGTTCCGACGTATTAGTTTTGAATATCCTATTGATATCTCCTGCCTCTTTCAGTTTTGATAAAAACAATTAAAGCTTTCACGTTAACCATAGTAAATTCAATGGTATACTTGCTAATATGATACTCGTATACAACAAGAAATGAAACCCAGGAAAAAAAATCCTGTGAAAGTACTGTGCCATAAATAAAACCAATTTTAGGAATGGATAGGTATTTGGGAATTGGACGCTATGTAATTTATTGGATATCTTTTTATCACTGTTATGTTGTGTTATGTATATTGACATTGAGTTTTGAAGTTAAAGATATACCCATAATTACAATGTACGTTTAATTCAATGTTTAATCAATTATTATATAAAAACATGATCATAAATCGATTGAGAGAAAAAAAACAAATCCGGGCTACAAACTAAAACTGAGGGAAACACATCAAATATGTGAGGAGAACTACGACACAACAGAAACTCAACACTAAACTGTAACACACACAGTAACAAACTATAATAATACAATGGCCATTTTGCTTACTTGGTACAGGACATTTTAAGAAAAAAATAGTGAGTTGAACATGGTTTTGTGGTTAGCCCAATCTCCAGCTTTTATAACATTAAAATGACAATATTACATGATAGGACTACAATACAAATAAAAGGGAGAACATATAGAACAGTGAAGCACACGATTTCTAGCTATCAAAAGGTGCCAGGTTTATAATTTAAATACGCCAGATGTGCGTTTCGTCCACACAAGACGAACCAGTGACACTCAGAGTCAGATAAAAAATGTCGAAAGCTTAAACAAGCACAAAGTTGAAGACCTTGGATAAGAACATCCTTATTATTTAGAATAATTCATACTTTTGCAAACAATAAATTTATAAAAATTACTATATAATAGATATACATGATAACACCGAAGTGGTGACCAACTACAGAATAAAAACGAATACACAAAACATCCTAAACCAGTGCATAAAAAGTCACAGTCGTGTTAGCAGAAGAGATCGACGTTCAAATGACCACATTTGAATTTCTAAAAAAATCCAAAAAAATAAAAAGTCTCTTAATGATTTTTGTAACACTGAACACAATGTCACTTTTAACATTCGAGTGACCCCTTATTTAATAGTTCAGATTGAAAAATATCAAATATGTTAATCACTTCTACTAAATTATGCTTAACAGATAACAATTCATAAACCCTTTTGAATTTTTAGTAAAAGTACATGCATTTATTTTTTCCCTCAAACACTGAGGAAATAACCAGATATATACTTTCACCACCCAATCTCAATACACAATTGTTAGAAGATTTCTTCGTTAATATTTTTTACCCTTTAATGACCTTAACTATCGTAATCTAAATGTCCTTGGAATAAAATATTTTTATTCTTATTTATCTTTTATCTACTTTAATGTTTTATTAATATCTTCATATGTTATCGCATTTCAATATCTTTCAATTATTTTCATACAATAATCTTAAAACCATGTATCTTTTGTATCGATTTTTGGGATTTCAATATCGGGTAAATTAATTACTGTTGCTTTAAATAAGCTTTACTAGAACATACATTGTAAATTTCTCATGTCATCACGATGATTAATTACATGGCTTATAGTCTTTAGACAAGCATGGATAAGAAAGTGTATTGTGAGTCCATGCATTGCTGATTGGTTTTTTCATGAACTTGTGTAATTCTATGTATATTTATATATTATCATATCTTATTAAGGATAGAGTTTGAATCAGTTAAGTGGTCATCAATTTGACACCTAATGGTTTTTAAACAAAACCAATACCTATATAAGTTTAAAAGTAGAAAAGATACGAACGATATCAAGGGGAATTCAAAATTGCAGACAAAATACGACAAAAAGACAAACAAATTCAAATAATCCATAATGGTCAACATAATGTTCAACCTACTCGTCATGGCGTCCTTAAAAATTTCCAATGGATGATTTTAACTTTATAATTTGTGCTCAGGTTTAATACTTTCTGTGGAAGAAGCAACACTTGGCCTGCATCAAAGAAAACGTGACAAAAAGTGTCATCTCATAAATATCATATCAACTGGGAGATCTATACTGTATATGCAGACGCTGCCGAAAGTTTAATTCATAGATTTGAAAAGCTTAAAATTAGAAAGCTAAAATCATCCCTTTCGTCGTAAAGTTTTGTTCTCATCCGACTCGCATTGTCAATGTAAATAAGATATATTTTGAAATTTGAAAGCTTCATTTTCACTGGTAGTCAGTAACCAAATATGAATGATCTTCCCGACTATCGTATCATTTTAATAACAAAAATATACATTTGAAAACGAATGTCAATATCTAAATGTGTAAATAATAGATAATGAATATCCACTTATGTTTCTTAAAAATATGGGATAAATGTATTGAACATATAAAATCTCATAAATTTTATATATCAAGTCTGTTACAGGTTATTCGTTATCCCAATAAAACTTTTGCATTTAGCACGTTTAACGTCATAGCTAGAAAAGGTAAATATTGACCAAGATCAGAGAACAATTATTAATTTTAACTTAATGTGTCATGTTTTATTCTATTTCAATGAATAGGACGATTAAAATACTTATTGTCTGATATTTAAAAATATTGTAACGTTCTATAAATAGTTTTCAAAATGGTCATTATTGGCAATGATAAACAAAGTTTAATTATCAATAATATAATTGAAATAATAGTTATCAAAGGTACCAGGCTTGGGATTTCATACGCCTGACGCGCGTTATAAAATAGTTATACAGTCAAACAATACTGCATAAAGGTAATTTATGCCTGGGATAAAAAAAAACTTAGTATTTCAAAAAATTCATACTTTTGCAAAACAGGAAATTTACAAAAATAACCATATAATTGATATTCATGTCAAAACCGAAATGCTGACTACTGGGCTGGTATAAGCTACAAATTAAAAGACTTAATAAACTTGATATAACTTTGAAAAACTCTATCCATCTCTTTTCAATTGTTTAAAACAAGAACGTTTTTTTTTTCTTTGAAGTTATGTAGTCAGACATGCTCCGATGTATGCACAATTTAAAAGATGTTTGGTGGTTTAATTCTTTATCCAGTAAAGTTTTGTTTCGAAATCGTTGTCCATATAATGGAATTTGATGACACTGTCATGCAAGGAAGAGGTTTAGCTATCTATAAAACAAGGTTTTATCCAATATTTTCTACATCAGAAAATGCCTGTACCAAGTCAGGAATATGACAGTTGTTATCCATCTGTTTGATGTATTTGAGCTTTTGGTAATGCCATTGATTAGAGACTTTCCTATTTGAATCATTCTCGGAGCTTTTTTCTTGCTAGATATTTGATGTCATTAAGGAGTAAATTTACACTCAATTGTTGTACTAGATATACAACAATTAACTAGTAACTTATGTACTAAAATACAAATTATTAAACGAAACGACCATATCACATATTGCACATGCTGTTTATTCCATTATTTGACTGAGTTGTTTGTATCATTTAAAACCCTCTAATAGCACATGACCGATATGGCATTATATATTATCATTTTAAGTAGATTTATGCACTCGCTCCCTTCTTTATGCTTGGTTCATTGTGTAGTTTTATATTGTGACTAAGCATAAGCTCGGACCATCTTATTCACTCGTTTGGTACTACCGAGTACCGAATGCTAAAATGATACTCGAGGAATTGGTTTACTGTGATGCTAGGTTCACATTGCCGATCAGACAAACTAGATCAATCCCGATCAAGACAGATTAAGTCATTTGGAGACTGGTCTGGCTCGTTCGACAAGAATGTTCGGGATGGTCTACCTTGCTCTTCATCGATCTGACTTTCTACCCTAGTGGTTTTGACATTTCAAAAACATTCGAGTAAGGATCGAGAAACCGTTCACTTGAGAAAGGAAAGAGAATTTGGTGAGTAGCGATAGAGTTTATCGAGAAAGGATCGTATAGGAATCGAGTTTGGTCGGAATACAAATATTTGAACGACTAATACTCGATCATCTCGAGCTTTGCTCGACCAATATTCGTGACGAGATTATCGCGGGATAACGACGTTCTTTAGTTTGTACATTGTCATTGGCGACGTCGGCGACTACAGTGACGTCGCCGTGGGTTTGAGTTGTTATTAAAAGTTATGGCTGAATAGACGGGCTGTTCCTTTTAAAATTGTTATATGATGATGACTGATGTACCCATATTTTGACTATTATATTTATTGTGTCTGTTTATTTAACGCATCAATGTAAATATATCGTAAATTGATGAGACTGTCATTAAGTTAGAGGGTTAGCGCTATAGAACCAGGTTTAATCCACCGTTTTCTACATTTGAAAATGCCTGTACCAAGTCAGGAATATGACAGTTCTTGTCCATTCGTTTTTTGATGCGTTTTGTTGTTTGATTTTGCCATGTGATTATGGACTTTACGAATTGATTTTCCTCTAAGTTCAGTATTTTTTGCTATTTTACTTTTTATTTATATGAGCGAAAATATCATACTTTTAACCTCCACAATCCGATCGTTTCTCGCAAATGCCATCTTGTTTTATTCCAGACCAACTCAACCAGATCTCTACTTGACCAAATTCGACCACTTTCTTTTAATCTCTACTCGGATATTTACGAATATACATGCCTGCTACAAGTTTGTATGAACCCTCTTGCTGCCAACCGTTTTTCAAGGTTGCATTTCATATGCCGGAAAATACGACGGCTCAACGTCTGTGATGTAACATGCCAAATAATGCATCATTTGATATATGACGTCACGACATAATGACCGTTACATTTGGAAACATGGTTGAAAAACGTAACACTGTTTAATCTTAGGTCTTTTAATTGAAAGAGATACAGCATTGATGAGAAGCTTGCATAAATTCAACCATTGACATATGTGTCCCTCCGGCACAGCCGGTGTGGACATATGTGTCCCTCCGGCAGCAAGAGTGTGTGCAGATTCGATTAACATCCATTACTTCCTTTGTTATTTTTCAAATGTACATAGAATTAACTCCACGAATATCTCCCATGTAGATAACTTAGATGTACGTTTACAAAGAGAGGTAAAACATATCAAACGAACAATCAGACCCAAAGGTCAAAAACAAACCGACGCAGCCATGGAGAAAAACAAAAAAAGACGACAAGACAAGCAGCAGTCAACATAACACATTATTGAAACTAAAACCTTTTTTAACGACATTATATATTTATTCACAAAATATGGTTGTTACATTGTTACTTCAAGAAACTAAGTTTTTCTTGATGTATCCTGTTATATTTCACTGATTACCCAGGTTAATAATCAACTGCTGGTATAAAACAGTATGTCTATGATTCTTAGTGTACTTACACAAAATGTGTTCTGAAATTATTAAAAAAAAAAATATTGTAATATAAACATTTTTTAATTTCCACAAGAATTACCTGAATTTACCTTGATTCATTAGTTTAGTGTTGTTACAACATAATCCTACATAATTCCATTGAAATAAAAATTCTGGAAACACCTACATAAAATTTTACTGTTTTACCAATAAAATTCAAAATGTAGGAGTAGCCAGAATAAACCATATATTATGTACAAGTTTCTTGAAATACAATTGTACAACATTTCATTGCATTTTGTTATAATCTATTCAATCGTCTAAACTTCATTTTACTGTCTTCAGTAATGGATTAAATTTTATTGTTCTGTTTTCGTTATATCTTTTAATGTATTCTTGAACAAAACTTTGATAAACAATTAAACTTGTATTCTAACATGACGTTCTTCAAACGCTTTGAGTCCACACCTATGGTAAAATATGAATATTTTGACAGAGCTGTGTCGATCGCACTCCCATGTCATATGGTTTTTTTTCTGAATAAGCTTCCCGACGTCATAGAACGATGACGTAAAAATATAAGCATTTTAAGGGCATACGATACAGTTACAGGGGAGGTAATGGCGTTGCTAACGTAAAATGATATTTTCGCGACTTCAAACTGTGACATATCGGGAAAAGATGCATTTTTCGACTGATTTTTATCATTCAAACTGATTTCATTTGAAAACGAATGCATGAACCCCCATTTTTTAAACCGAAATTTTGTTTCATTTTGCAGGGAGATTATGTGGACCAAATTTTATAAAACTGTAAATAGCGCAATTTTTTTAATTTTGAAAAATATATAGCAAACAAAATGGAAATGGAGAATGTGTCAAAGGGAATACAACCCGACAAAGAACATATATATAGTGCATATAATAAGTATGTTTCCGAAATATCTAACAAATAGCCTATAAATTCTAAGCACATCACGATTTTCTAGAATAGGAATTTACGAATTAACAGATGTAAAATTATGTAGTAAAACAGATGAAATCATATTATATTGATTTATAAAACAAAAATGGACAAATCATGAGAATGTAATCATTTTTGCTTCCAACATGTGGAATAGCCAACAATAATAAAAAAAAAAACGACCAAACTCGCTTTTATTACACAAATTATCCACAATAACATACAAAACAAGAACAAAAACTGGAAAAGTAGAGAATAGGGACAACAAAGAAAATTCAGGGATTCGAACCTAAAAATACAAGTCCGTACCTTACATTCATTTACCTTAACCATGAAACCTCGTGGCTACCAATTCATACTATTTGTTTGACTATTATGTATATATAAAGGTAGAAGCCCTGTTTGACTGTTGTGCCGATGTATATCATATATTCATTCATATAAATAAAATAGACGGTTAAATCGTAACCAATTGTTAGCCCAGAGGTTTCGTCGATATGTTGATGTCAGTAACACGTATCAGAATTCATGGACGGGTTCGAATCCCAGTGAAGACATATAGAGATCACAATTAGTTCACGTGACACTTTCTTTATTTGTAATCAAGTTACCTATTTGTAGTAGTTCTTTGCCAATAAACACATTACAAAAAAAAAGTTACCTATTTGTCTTTTTCATTTTTAGCCATGGTGTTGTCAGTTTATTTTCGACTGTCCCTCAGATATCTTTCGCCCCTCTTTTAAATTAATGATCAATATTTTAAAAAAAATGAAGGATTATTAAGCATATCACTTCTCAAGTTATGTCTGTTAATTTTTAAATACAAATAAAGAATATTAATATTAAATCGTAACTTACGTGGATAAACAATAACAATCAGTGTCCAAATGACAAAGATACAAAACCAACACCACTTTATCATCAGGACGCCTAGGAAATCGATGCAGTAATGAAATTAAACAAAAAATCATGTGTTGATTTGAAATAAATTTTAACTCATCCTTTCAGTTGTCCTTTTAACTGCTTGATATACTATATTGAAGTTTGCCATTTCATTATTTTTGTTCAGGTTATGTCAAAACAGTATTGTCACGTTCTATCTCGTTAAACTTTAAAAATTAAAATAAATAGGCGAATATATTCCATGCAGTTTTGTGTTCAATAATAGGCTATTTTATCGATGGAATACAAATGTAGTTACTTATCTACCTTAAAATCAAAACAGCACTTAAAACGAAAACAGGTTGCTCAGCAGAAGCGAAATGTCATTTGTTACTATATACTGGTATTATATAATATCCTCCTGAGTATATTATGAAGCTATGGTCGACCTTATCAGCATGATTAAATATAAATTACTACCAAAACAAGGACTTGAGAGTTCAATGTATTAACTTAATTAATATGAATGGCCATTTTAATGAGCAAGCCTTCAAATTAAATAAAAACAAGATACTTTTCAAAACATAATAATTCGTGCATAACTTATACCTAGTAACATATCGGTTGTATAAGGACTAAGACTAATATTTATACTGAATACAAAAACTTTCTCTTACAAACAATGGCAGAAAAAACTTATCAGTATAATGAGCTACACATGGAGCCAGACAATGTACTAAACAATTGAAAACAACTCGTTGAATAATTTCTTGCGTTCGAAGCGCTTTTCTGGATTTACCTTCATCGGGAACACTGAAAGCCAATATATAAAATATGCAATACATCGGGTCAAAATTTTAATTCCTAGACATTGACAAAGTATCTTTTAGGAAGGTATGGCCATCAAACTTCAGCCTTACTAAAAATGAACACTTTCAGATAACTTGTCCGAACGAAATAGCTATCACAGATTGTTATAATGTGATATCAGGACGAAATGGTATTATCTCTTTCGCATACCAAAATTAATATATGTCAAAGAGGGACGAAAGATACCAGAGGGATAGTCAAACTCATAGACCGTAGATAAACTGACAACGCCATGGCAAAAAAAAAGAAAAAAGACAAATAGACAAATAGACAAATAATAGAACATAATACACAACATAGAAAACTTTAGTCAAGTAAGAACATTTTTAAACAATCTCTCATTTTAAACCAACCGTCACAAGATGGCATAATGTTTATGCTTCAACATCTTAAGCAAAAATTGCTTAACCAAATAATCAACATAGCACTATTATAGATATATCTTTAAAAGTGACAAAGGAGATCATAAAATAAGGAAAAATCAAAATTTATGATATGACCTTGACCTTTAACCTTGGCCTTAATTTTATTCCAATAAACAAAGGACCTAAAATCAATATATCTTGTTCTTTATCACTTACTATTCCTGCTATACATTTATATATTCCTTATGTCTAATATTGAAGGGGAAATAACTCTCATATGGAGTCTTTGTATTGCTTCTGTCAAAATTGGACACAAACATCATGAGGATATAACGAGGAATTTGGTAAAATAAATTTGTCGCATTCGTTTAAGGTTACGGAGGAAATGCATTCACAAGGAAAACTGTGTTCGGCGAGATTACTCCTACAAAGAAAAGTATTCGGTTGAGCAGGGTAAATTTCAAAGGCGCATAAACTGTTCGATATCATATACCAAACAATTAAGTGACATCCAGCGAAACAAAATTTATAAGTAAGAAATTTAAGTAACTGAAGTAGAAAAAAATCAGTAGAAGAAATTCATAGGTCTTTCCACAGAAAACCCCGCATGTGGCGTTATAGAAGGTGATATTGTTTTACATTAGGTAAATACAATAGTTATATAATTAACAAAGAGAGAATAATTTGTAAATAAATATCTTGAACAAATGTGTAGTGTTAAAATTAAAGTGTAAAAAGAAAATTAGAAAAAAATACTTTTATAATAAGCATCTAGTTGCTCCGTCTTTTGGGAGGACTTGTAGATGAAGTGTTTATTTCTGAGTCATTTGTAGACGAAACACGCGTCTGGCGTACACACTTTTAACCCTGTTACCTACAATAACTTCATTTCCTCGTGTTTTTTTGTACAAGCGTGTATAGGTCCTGCTTTGTTTAATATAATAGAATGACCGACGAAGATACAAGTATCTTGTCTTACTGAGGAAAAAAATCGTAATTTGGATAAAATCAATCTCATTCAGACAAAAAACTCAACTGAAACTGACAACATCAGGATACTTGATGTCTTGATTCCCAACATATTTGTTGCGTTTGGAGGACGTGCGTTTGAATATACAATTGGTTTAACCATGGGAACACAAATTACTGATATTCTTGTCGACTTGTTCCTTTTTCATATGAGTCTGGCTTCATAAGGAGCTTCCTAGTAAAAACAATTATAAACTAGCATTATCCTTCAACTTCACTTTATACTATAAAGATGTGTCCTCTTTCTTAATAGATTTTAGTTTGATGACTATTTTGAACGCACATTTCCAATCGAACTTGAAACAGAGGATACAACAGAAACAGTTACGGCTGTCTTTTATATAATAGTTCATATATTTATTCATTTTTTATCTATTTTTTTATTTTGTGATTATTTTATTTTTCCTGATAAAACATGTAAAATTACATATTACAGTATAAGAAACAAGTTATACAAAATTATTTAACACTTGTTAGATCAATCAAGTCATTAAGATATGATTAGATATAAATATAAATATTACAATTTATTTTTTTGATTAATTAAATAAAAGCTGCTTCTAACGAATGCCATTTCTGACCAATTTTTACTTTTTGTACAGGGGTTAAGAAACACACTGAGTAATTTTTCTATATTAATCAAATATTTTAAATATTCTATCCCAGCAAATTTTGGGGGGGTGTTCTTACATCTACATTTGTATATATAATATTTGAATAGCAACAAAATATCATTAACTGTTTTACTGTTGACAAAATCCTCAGACATATACCATAAATGTGGACTTCTTTTGCACTGAAAGACAGGAGAATGTCATATTTTGTAATCCAGTCTATAATGGATAGCCAGAAGTTTTGTGTAACATTCCCAAAAAACGTGAAAAATATTTTCTCTAATTTCTGAACAAAATGTACATAGTTCAGTTTATTTTAATTTACATTTTAATAAAAATTGAATTACGTGGTAGAATCCTACGAACAATCTTAAATGGAAAGTTTTGTAAAAAAAAAAAGAATTTCTGGTTATAATTAATGGCATGGAATAAATAGCATTCTAATCTTCAATCTGCATATTTAAGTCTATTTTCCATTTATTACGGGAATATAAAGATAACACTTTATTATCCTTCAAAACTTATTTATAGAAACATTTACAAGATTTTGGTTCCATTTAAACTTTATCAATTTATATTCAATGATAACCAGGTTTGAACTACCTTTTATCATACTTTTCCATCTATTTAGAATCGTACATAATAGTTATCAAAGGTACCAGGATTGTAATTTAATACGCCAGTCGCGCGTTTCGTCTACATAAGATTCATCAGTGACGCTCAGATTAAAATAGTTAAAAAGCCACATAAGTGCAAAGTTGAAGAGCATTGAGGACTTAAAATACCATAAACTCTACAAAATTAGTATTGATATAATACTTTTTTTTTAAATTCAACTTATGAGAATAATGGTTTATTATCTGACACCAGGTCATTGCTAAAGAATATACAATTTTCAATATATTTGAACTTCAAAACCATCTTGCCATCCATTTTGATGTTTGGGTTCAGCCATATGGACCAGAATATCAGTATTGTTTTCAACTTAAAGCTTATTTTTTAACTCGGAAAAAATTACCAGGATATCATGCAAAAAGGGATTGATTTTTTAGCTAAATAAAGCAATCCTTCTTGACTTAAGTTTAAAATTTTGCCCCCCTTCCCCAATTTTGGTATATAGCTCAGCAGCAAGACTTCCAAGGAGAGCAATTTTGGGGGATCTAATAGTTCACACAGCCAAAACATTTCTACACTTTAGCAAAAATAATAAATATTAGGCATCTTAATACCACCACCACCAGTGTTCGGACATCATTTCTTCCCTTTTCACTTTATCAGGTTTTCCTTTCCGTAAATAATTGCCATATATCTTGACTTATATGTAGAATGAGGGTTTATTGAGAACAATACTTAGCGACAAAAGAGAAGTGTTCAGCTTTTTGATTTTGAACTTTCCATTCCAGCATAGTGTGCATTCGAAGTATACATCTCCAGAGTGATTAGATAATCGAGAGCATTTCCTATAATCATTTTTTGAAAGAGTTTTATTAACTATAATGTAGCTATCAAAGCAAGGTTTCCAAGTGATAAGTGTGAAATCGTCCTTTCGAAAATTTCACAAATTGATTAACTATTGTGAAAATTATTTTTTTCACAGACGATGACCGATATTTTCCTATTGTCGTAACCATGATCAGAATCATGTTGAATATGCAAATTAGTTGTATAATGGTTCTTTGAAATAAGCAGTAAACTTATAAAGTAAATTAGGACTTGAGAGACGAAGTTATATGATTAAAATATAAATCATGTATCGTAGCTAAGCTTACAAGCTGATTACGTTAATGTTTATTAGCCTACGCTAGTGCCCCTCTGATGTTATTGCCTCACCTCCGAACAACACTTTTATATTCTTTTTTTTCAACAAATAAAGTGCGAATCTATAGTAAAATGAAATCGAATTCAATACATTTTAAATTGTTCAGAACATGAAAAGGCAATTATAGTATAATCTTTTCTGAATCAAGTGATGTACCTTCCAACACCATTTACCGATTATTCTCGGGTTTATAAACACTCTTATCAACGATGCACAACTTTTTTTTTTTAAATTTCAACCATGAATACATTCTTTGAGTATTCATAATCTCTTTCCTTATCCGGGTAATGAGAACTTTTAATTCCTATATATTGCTTTAATTCATATATACTAATACATTTCTCGAATTTCTCAATCCCGAAGATTTTTGTTTAAATCATCTATTTCTTCAGATATTGAGTTGTGGGTCTTCATTCTGTAGAAAATAGAATCACATCAATTTGTGAAACCCAGAACAAAATTGTTGCAAACTTACGAGTACTGTCGTATTGGAGTACAATTATATATTCTATTGTGTGTTGACGAATTGATATGAAAGAGCAGTTCCTCATTTATCTGTTGTCGTGACATTATTATAATATGCACAAAGGCATCAATTAACTCACCATCGTCGTAAAAATGCAATAACTTTAAGGAAATCGCTTTTGCATTAGAACAATTAGTTTAACAAGCTAGTGATAAAACAAATTTAAATAGATGAAGGATTGAAAATCTTACTGAATTCCTAAACAATCAACTAAATTGTATGCAAAGCAAAGCATCGAAAACGTATAGAGTATGTTGGAGAAAAAACTGAAAAAAAACTAGAATAAGAAATAAGTAAGTGGAATATTGACATACGGTTGTGCAAGAACATGTATTGATTAAGAATTACTAAATGATATTCGTCTCTTTGTATTTGATCACTGAATATTTACTTGTCATAAGCAACATGACGTGAACGAATAAAGGAGCAGTAAATTATCACCATTCTTAACCAATTGAATTCATAAACAAAAGTTTGCAGTGTTTTGTATTATCTAATGTGTATTTCACAAAGGTTGAAATTCTTTTTTATTTACTGTCCTTTGAGCGTTTTTATTTTAAATTATTGCATCTTGACATGTGTTAGGGTAAGACCATTCATCTATTCTAATAATTTCAATACCTTAGTCATTTTCTTCAAAAAAAGACTGATTTTGTCCCAAGTATTTCCCTCCAATTTAATAGTTTCTTTTCCGTAAAAATTTATCAAGGGTACTAGGTTTTGATTTAATACGCCAGATGCGCGTTTCGTCTACATAAGACTAATCAGTGTCGCTCAGATCAAAACAGTTATAAAGCCAAGCAAGTACAAAGTTGAAGAGCATTGAGGACCCAAAATTCCAAAAAGCTGTGCCAAAGATGGCTAAGGACCGTAAAATATACAACGAGATAGTGTTGATCTTCGCGTGAAGACAAATACCACTCCAATATTCTTTGGTTGTCCTACTTCTTTTCATCAATAATACAAATGATATATAGTATGAATTGATGTAATTTTTAAAAATCTGAAATGAAAATACTTTTCAAACTTTTTAGAAAATGAGATGCAAATATAATAAGCTAGCTATGAATTTCCTGTCAACTTCCGCCGTTAATTATCATGTCTCTCCTTACACAAATAGAAAATTTATTCTATACCTCGTCTGTTATACTACCACTGTGTATCATCGCCACCGGAAATTGGGTACTAACGAAGCGGAGAGAAAAAGAAAAAAAGTAAACAAGTTAAGAATTCATTCAATTTAAAGCATTTCCACTCATTTGATGAGGGTGCCGCTTAGGAAATGATTTTCTGATATATAATTCTTTAAATTATAAGGACAATAAGTATAAAATTTAGACAAGATTTTGTATAATACTTCAAAACTTGCCACTTAGTACCGGAAAATTTCGAGGTCGATCGTCCTCTGTCGTCCCATTCTCAAGATATGGAATAGTTTTTCATAATTTTTCCAGACACGTTTTTAGATTATTATAGTGTGGCATCATATTTACTGACATTTTTTGTCAAAAAGATGTTTTTAATAAAATATGGACAAAAGCATTATTTGCTTATTGTACGGCGAATTGCAGGACGTTGTACGGCGAATTGCAAAATACCAACTTTTGTCTGTACGGCGTGTTGCAATATATTGTAATTTTCAGAGGAAATTTATCACTGTTTAGATAATATCAAGTAACGATATTTTGTCGATATCAAAGCTCCACAGGCTTACAAATATACAAAATAAATTACTTATCAAATATTATTAAATATACGCCGTTTATTCCGCCCAGAAGTCGTTGCGTACCGCTATTCGACTTTGTACAAAAAGTTATTTTTAACCATATTATTCTAAATACATTCATATACCGTTATACTACTAAATTGAGTGATAACTAACGGCTAAATTGTTTATTTTTTTAATTTCTGAAATGATTCATTTGTAAAAATTTAAGAAAATACTTTGTTTTCATCAAAAGTTAGGAGAAATAAATCCGGAATTGTGTTTCCAATTAATTTAAGACTTGCATTTGCGTTAAAAGATATAGTAGCACGTGATTATTTGTTTTCAAAAAAAGTCACCTTCTCTGTTTTGAAACTTATAAAGTATGGATCTCGGTCTGGGGCCGGAAACAAGAAACTTCTCTTAAAGTTCTTGCAAGTCATAGTTTACGATAGCACAAATAGTGCGCTAAAAAAAATTTAAGAGTGTAACTAGAACCATTATTTCCTCGTTCTTTTCTTTCTCTTAACATCGTGTAAGAATACCCTTAAGGCGATCTAATTCTACATGTAAGTACACTTACTAACTTTACGTCCTGTCCGTTAACTTTTTCTTTCTTTGAGTTAGTTATTGCCAAATAAAAATCTCTAGTTAATATGTAGTAACAGTATTTTTTGCTTACATAGTTTGCCTAATTATTGATCCTGATAAAATTTACAACGTGGGAAATTTAAGAATAAAAATAAGATGAAAAATAATGGCACAGTGCAAAAGACTTAGAAAACCTAATTGCAAACAAGAGGAGTTAAAAATTCTTGTGGATGAGATGAAAAAACATAAAAATGTACTGTTAGAGAAATTTACTGACACAACCACCATTGATAGAAAGAAGAAGTTATGGCGTGAAATTTCTGGAAGAGTAAGTGCTGTTGGGGACACAAAGTGAAGCCCAGATGATGTTAGGAAAAATGGCAGGACTGGTCGAGTATCACAAAAGGAAGAAAATGTTAGCAGGATATAGAAAATGCAGTAGCAGGGGGCGGGGTTAGAGCATCAGAAAAATTCACCATGTGCATCACCAATAACGTTCATATGACGTCCACTGGCATAGTAACGTAGTGCTATCACGACTTGAAGTGAGACAGACAGTGAACTGTAGATCTATGCGTTGATTTTTTCAGATCTTGCATTTCTTCACATATATCATATATGCTAGCTCTGTCTAGCCGATAGTTCTTGATAATTTGTCCATCCATCATAAAATCAAGAGGATTTAAGCGGTCACGGACGGAATAAACGTCTTGTAAAACGGTCTTGATTTCTTAGCCTGTTATTCCTCATATATAAAACTAGTGCAATTTTCATCCAAAGAGTAATTAAGGGGTGGATACAACCACACTTACATTAAAACGTGCTAAGTAAGTTTCTTGTTACGCTCGTTAATGCTTAAGTTGATGCAAATTTTCTTAATAAAGGACCAAAAAAATAAGATGTTTTCGAGTTACCCGAATTGATAAGTTTATGATAAGGGAATGCAACGAATTTCCTTAAATCCATAAGAAATTCGAATGTGTTAGGTGCTGTCAATAATTTTAAGATTGATATACGATTGCTTCTTGTTACACTCTTAGTCACTAAGACAGTCTTTAGGTGATCTTAACTTATAAGTACTAAGAGCGCTTCTTGTTGCCGGCCCTTGATCTGTTTGGTTGAATACAAATGTGAACTAATTGTATTTCAAAATAAACAGTTATCCCCTATTTTGTATGTGTGTGTGTAAATAATCTAATCTTTAGATAGATGCTAAAATCATTGTTCTTAATAAGAAGAAAAAAGTGCAACTTAAGCACGCCTTGATGTAAAAAGGTGTACCCGACTAAGAAAAAAACTGTTTTCGAGGGCAAATAAATAAATGAATGTTATCAAATCAACAGCTATATTTTCGTGGATTTTTCCAAAAGAATTTATGAGTATGCATCGTCAGGATTGAAAAATATTTCAACCAGTCCTTATTTCATGTTACTTGATTTGACGGGTCGCACGGACATGGGTTACGCTTAACGCTACGTCAGAGCATAAAACAGGTCAGTGAAACAGTGACACCCTTTTTGAAAGTTACAACATTTACCTGCGTTTGTATATGTCGTATATTCAAATTGTATACATCTGGTTTTAAAGATGTAATATGACTGTGTTCAAGCCTTCAGGTGCGGATCCATGATTTCAGATTAGGGGGGGGGGGGGGGGGCGTAAAGTTGTTATTCGCAAGGTCTCCTACAAATTAGAAAAATCTACAACAATCTCCTAACACCCCTAACTTACGCACTTAGAGATTTATATTGCATACATATGAGTTTATAAAGCTACAGTTATAAAGCTGCAGCCCAAAAATACAGAAGATGAAGATCATGCGAAAAAAATATTTTGATTCTGTGTTCCTAAGCAAACAAATCTACAATCAAGACACCAACATGATCTATATAGCAATATCAGGTAATAAATATCTCAACCAAATCTTTAAAGACATGGTGCTTGTAGTTGTGACATGCATAAAGAAACGTCCCCGAAAAACAATAACCTTTGTTTGCAGATCCTCAATGTGTCTAACCCAATTGTACGTGGTTTCAATAATTTGACATGAAACCGGTTCGATTAAGAATTACGTTAACACACCATCATACCAGCCCTGACAAACTCAATTAACTTGAGACGATGGAAATGTGAAGAGTTGACAGATAGACGAGCGGACCGACGGACGCAAGGTGAGACGAGACAGATCACAACAGCTCACCTGACCAATACTAGTATTAGATTTTTCGAACGAAAATTTCTTCTTTTTGCCGTTAATTTTTATTGTCCTTTCATAATATCTGTTTCTACTTTTTTTCCTTTTCGGAGGTCGTAACAGACTTTACATTACTGTGGTGTTGCACAAACCACTAAAATCAGAATGAGATGCATTTACGAAGTTATATTTATTTTCTAGGGATGTTTTGGAACTTAGATTATCAAATAAATTTGATTATAAAAACTGCAAATACAATGTAACAATTGTTTGTACTTTAACTACTAAAATCCTATTTTTTTCAACAAACGCTGCGACAGCTCCGGGTGTGTCACCTTCCTTTGAAGTATATAATATTTATAGAACTTTAATAAATCGTAGGTCAGTTGATAAGTAATCACGTTGATTCTGTTTAACTGGCTGTTTTTTTATTCTTTGAATGTGAAAAAAGATGGAATGGTCTCTTCTGATACTCAAATAAGTTTCAGACAATCCATGCCTTTCAACGCCCGCCAAGCCCCGCCTAAGTCCGCTCCTGACCTTAGATTGTGTATACATCTTAAATTCTGTGAAGCGGATGGTATTTTTATCTAATGCATGATTTGATATTTGGACTTTATACTTTATTTTCTTTGAAAGGACGGCAAATAAATATTCTAAAATTAGCAAGTTGCCATACAGTTGAAAACAAGTTGCCATACAGTAGATTTGTCAACACGAGCATGTTGCCGTACCCTAGACTTTATTTTATATGGTCTATATTCTGTAAAAAAACATCTTTTTGACAAAACAAATCAGTAAATATGATGCCACACTATAATAATATAAAAACGTGTCTGGAAAAATAATGAAAAACAGTTCAATATCTTGAGAATGGGGCGACAGAGGACGATCGACCTCGAAATATTCCGGTACTAAGTGGCAAGTTTTGGAGTATAACACAAAATCTTGTCTTTATTTTGCACTTATCGGCGTAATAATTTAAAGAATTATATATCAGAACATCGTTTATTAAGCGGCACCCTCATCAAATGAGTGGAAATGCTTTAAATTGAATGAATTCTTAACATGCTTAACTTGTTTACTTTTTTTTCTATTTCTCTCCGCTTCGTTAGTACCCAATTTCCGGTGGCGATGATACACAGTGACTACGTTCATCAAATATGTGTATCATTCATTTGTTAACGTATAGTCATATATAAACACGTTAAACAAATATTATTTATGTTTGTTTTAATATATTTGTTTACACCGATATACAACTGATGTTTTTTATTTACATATTACTTAAAATTTGCACATTGGTTTTATTTTATAAGATATCAAAGGGGTATTAAAAACTGCCAAGGCAAAAGTTAAACGACAACAAAATAACAAAATTCAGATAGTTAAAAACGTTCCGAGTAAAACGAACACAACCAAAAAACCGGAGATGTTCTCATTAGCCAAGGAAGGATAACTGATTTTTTTAAAAATATCGACAAATGAGTTTCATGGATTAGGGTTATCGATGTTATCCGAAGATCTTTTCATATTAATATTACATCATGTCACATACATCTGAAGAACTGGCTAGACATTAGCGTAAAAGGTAAACGAACATAAAACGGAGATAAAAATGTATCAGAAATTTCCAATCAATGTGATTATAATATTGATTATACTATATATAAAGATTGTTCAGCTTGTTCAGCTTGTTTCATGCTCGTTCCGCAAGAAATTTACATCTAGTATTATACCTTTGGTCCGTCCTTCCGCTCGTTAATCAGACTTTCCGTCCGTCAGTCTGAATCACAAGAATACAAGACGATGAAATGAAAGCTTGCATTTAATAGATAGACTATTTGTTATATCCTATTCTCTGGACATACTATACCGACAGCTTGAGTTGAAGTTTTAAAAAAGTTATGGGACTTTGACCATTTTTCTGACTATTGTTACTTAATAATATATTGTGAACACATACTCTATGAAGCTGTTTTAGTTTGAAAAAAATGCTTATATATTTCACCGTGTAGAACGCCACATGCGAGGTGTCGGCTATGTTTGACACGGGGTGGAAATTTCGAAGCGATAAAAAACTATCAAATAAGTTCAAGTTTCAAAATCTCTTTCTTTAGAATTCTTAGTACCATATAATGTATTGCACAGAAGGAACTGAAACACAATCTATTTCCTGCCAGCAGAAGCAGTCGATTTCAGTGCTCTGTTTTCTCAAACACCTCTCCCTAGTTTTTTGTGTTGAAGATTTTGAGGCTTCGTATGCAAATTTCTGGATAAAAAATAATTTAGACGAATACCCCCGTATCATTTATATAGAATTGAATTCATATATTGGAATTAATTCAAATACCAGCTTCTTACTTAAAATTAATTTTAACGCTAGTTTTTCATAAAAATATAAAGTGTCGCTCGGGGTGTCAGATTGTGTATATCAAGGGATAGAGGCTTTTGGTAAAAAAAAATAGAATAGATTTGCATATAAACTGGTCTTTATCTGATACTTTTTAACTCAAACACATCTACTATATTATGATTACACATTACAAACTGAAGGTACTTCTTTTGCCTTTTTAGTTTTATAAGACATGTGCTTTTGATTTAATAAAAAGTAAAAAATTGCCCAAAATATTTTGTTTTGGAGTTGGAAAATGATTTCTTTTCCCTTTCATTCACTATCATGGCTCAATTCACCGAAATATAGAGGAAAATCACAGTGCAGACCTCCATATAACATTTGGCCGAAGCCACCAACAGTAAAACTCCATCAAGGTTCATCATCAGGAATCCTCTCAAAAGCACTCGTGCACGCCGCGTAAAGCACTCTCTCCAAAATGAATTCGATAACTCTCTCCAATGAAACACTCACCGCGATTTTTATCATCAAATGCCAATACAGCTTAATAAAATCTCTGAAATCGAAATTATCAACATGCTTGTTTTATTGATTGACACCATATTTTTTACTTTTGGAGGACGTGTTTTTCAACATACTGTCGCCATTCAAATAGAAACCAATTGTGCCTCTCTTCTTGCCGGCTTGTTTCTTAATTATTATGAGGCCTCATATCTTGACTAACAACTAGAATTTGACAATGAGGGTTGGTTGAAAACAAATCTTTACGACAAACGAGATGATTTCGGCTTCCTAATTATGAACTTTCCATTTCTAATCTATGTAGCAACATTCTAGCAGCGCCTGCATACGGAGTATATATCTCCCAAATCAAGTTCCATGGCGATAAAGTCTTAAATCATCTTTTGGCTTGGAACTTCAAAATTAATTCCTGAGTCATTGGGATCTGCTATTCTGCGCTCACACAAGTTTCCTGTTATGTGTACAATACTTTTTGGTCCACCAATAAATATAAAAAATTACCTTGAAAAGTCTGAAACCAGTTTTCAAAAACCTTTTTGTTGTTTCCCGATAGCACACATCTCAGATGTTATTATCCTTAACAAAAATCTGACTGTATTCAGCAAAGGAGATGAGAAATATTGTCTAAAGGAAATCTATTTTCTTTTACCAATTAGATAAAAAAAAAATAGAAAATCAACAGCCTGATTAAGTTGTTTTAAGATTTTGAATCCCTGTTTTGAAATCGTTAAGAATAGTAGTGTCGTCGTCTTCCGGTCTCCTTAAAGCTGTATTGTCATATGATGATAAAGATGCCGGTGAGTGTTTCATTGGAGAGAATAATCGAATTCATATTGGAGATTACTTTTGCGGCGTGCACGAGTGCTTTTGAGGGGAACCTGTTAAATAACTTTGATATTAATGACGGAGCTTCGGCCAAATCTTATATAGAAGTCTGCTATGTGATTTTCCTCTATGTTACGGTGCATTGAGCCACAGCCGTGACTTTTTTCGACCATGATAGTGAATGAAAGGGAAGAGAAATCATTTTCTAGCTTAAAAACAAAATATTTCGAGTCATGTTTTATTCTTTGTGAAATCAAAAGCACATGTCTTATAAAACTAGAAAAAAAGGCAAAAATAAGTACTTTCAGTTTTTAATGTGTAATCATAATATAGTAGATGATTTTGAGTTAAAAAGTATCAGATAAAGACCAGTTTATATGCAAATCTATTCTATTTTCTATTAAAAGCCTCTACCCCTTGAGATGCAAAAGCTGACACCTCGAGCGATACTTTATATTTTTATGAAAACTAGTGTTAAAGCCAAATAATTGTAAGTAAGAAGATGGTATTTGGATTAACTTTATGATATGAATTCAATTCTATATAAATGATACGGGTGAAATTCGTCTAAAATAGTTTTTTATCCAGAAATTTGCATATGAAGCCTCGAAATCTTCAACACGGAAAAATAGGGAGAGGTGTTTGAGAAAACTATGCACTGAAATCGACTGCTTCTGTTTCCAGGAAACAGATTGTGTTTCAGTTCCTTCCGTGCAATTCATTATATGGTGCTAAGAATTCTAAAAAAAACAGATTTTGATACTTGTACTTACTTTGCTAGTTTTGTCTTCGCTTCGAAATTGCCACCCGTGTCAATCATAGCCGACACCCCGCATGTGGCGTTCTATACGGTGTATTTGGTAGGATTGTTTGAACGACAAAATATTATCTCTTCCCGTGTGACGTTTACATTCTGACGTTATACACGCGACTCTACACTAGAGTTGGTGTAAACCTTGCATTCAGTCAATAGTTCAATCTTTTATGGGTTGATTTAAAATACATATATGAGTAAGCAATGAATGCGGTTGTTAAATATGATATATGTTTTGTACTTCTTTGTAAAATTTTTGTTTGTTTTTGTTCTAATGGAAATTATGAAACGGTGATGACACCTGTACCCCTGTTTTGACAATTTTACCTATAATGTCTGTTTTGTTCACGCATCGGTGTAAATATAATGGAATATGATGCGACTGTCATACAAGTGAGAGGTTTAGCACTATAAAACCAGATTCAATCACCCTTTTTCTACAATTAAAACTGTCAGTACCAAGTCAGGAAAATGACAATTGTTGTCCATTCGTTTGATGAGGTTTATCATTTGATTTTGCCATTTGATTTGGGACTTTCCGATTGAATTTTCCTCGGAGTTCAGTATTTTTGTGATTTTACTTTTTACCAACAAATGTACATCATTTTAAAATTAAATTTTGAGTGTCAATAAAAAAGGATTTCTATCTATATTAACTTAGAATTGAAAATATGTCAGAGAGGGTACAAACCAAAACACACTTAAACTAAGGTTTCAACTCCCTCAGGCAAAGTTGGCTTGAGATGAATTTGGCTATTTATTCTAGGTATTTTTGACATATAGCTCTTAAACGGTTTCAGTACTTATACATCTTTTGAGTTCAAATATTTGGCTTTGAGCGTTCCTGATGAAGGTAAATCCAGAAAAGCGCTTCGGACGCAAGAAATTATCAAACGTGTTGTTTTCAATTTTTTAACATAACATAAAAATCAAAAGACTTAGCCTCACAAACCCCACCAAAAAAATAGGGGTGATTACTCCACGTTTGGCACTCGTTGTACAGCTCATATTTGGACAATCCCAGTTATAAGTTAACTTGTCTTTGTAAATTATCTCTTTTACCGTTTAGTATATTTTGTTAAATATCCATTTGAAGTAGCTCGGTACTCATGCATCCCGTTACTGTGCTATGTTAAATTTCATTATTATTGTCTTTTGCTTTTGCTAATGTGCCTTTTTTTCTTTGCTGACATCTATACATATTTTGTTTTTATAGTGCTTAAGAGTTTAACACCATTTCGATTTCTGTACCCCCGCTTTTTTTTACATTGTTTGAACATCTTTACAATTTGGAGATATGAACTTCGTATGCAGGTGCTGCTGGAATGTTGGTACATAGAAATGGAAAGTTCATAATTGTAAAAGTGAAATCATCACTGTTCTCGTATTTCTTTTGTTTTCAACCGACCCTCATTGTTTATTTCTAGATGTGAAACAATATGTATTGTTTGTTCTTAATTCAAAGCCACCTAAATTACAAGTTATTAGGTTCATGCTGTCATATCTTTTAATTTTTTTCACACGTAAGTATGTTTAATTGAAGTCTTTTAATAGCAAATGTATGACGATTATCGAAAAATGTTTGTGTATTTATACTTAATGATTTTTGTGTTACAGTGACTTGACTGTTAGTGTTGCTCTCCACATAATTGCAACTCATTCAAAATTTTAACCAAATTGCAATTTGTTTTATTAAACCAAATTGTTCAACTGGTCAGAATATTGAACAAATTCTTCAGTCAAAATGTGAAAGTGCAAGGTGATAAAATAAAATATACTTACATTCCTATAAGACTTTAATGATGTTGTGACAAATAAGTTTATCAATTTGTAGAGTTATATTATAGTCATTTCCATGCTGAAGAGGAACTGTTTATTTTGAATTGCTATAAAATTGTCCAAACTAAGCTTTCATATAGTTTTTCTTTCTAAAAGTATTCTATATTTATAAGAATCAGATATCATTTTAAATAAAACATCATATATTCAGTAAAATATGTGTGAAATAACAATATGCTATTGATAAGTTTTCAGGGGAGATAACCTAAAATATTATTCTTTTGAATAAAGACTTTTTGAAAGAAAAGTTATTATCTCCCCCATGGAAACTTCCTACAAACATATATTGCAATTGTACACATATTTTAAGTCGTAATTTGGATAAAATCAATCTGATTCAAACAAAAAACTCAACTGAAACTGACAACATCAGGATACTTGATGTCTTGATTCCCAACATATTTGTTACGTTTGGAGGACGTGCGTTTGAATATACAATTGGTTTAACCTTGGGAACACAAATTACTGATATTCTTGTCGACTTGTTCCTTTTTCATATGAGTCTGGCTTCATAAGGAGCTTCCTAGTAAAAACAATTATAAACTAGCATTATCCTTCAACTTCACTTTATACTATAAAAATGTGTCCTCTTTCTTAATAGATTTTAGTTTGATGACTATTTTGAACGCACATTTCCAATCGAACTTGAAACAGGATACAACAGAAACAGTTACGGCTGTCTTTTATATAATAGTTCATATACTTATTCTTTTTTTATCTATTTTTTTTATTTTGTGATTATTTTATTTTTCCTGATAAAACATGTAAAATTACATACTACAGTATTAGAAACAAGTTATACAAAATTAATTAACACTTGTTAGATCAATCAAGTCATTAAGATATGATTAGATATAAATATAAATATTACAATTTATTTTTTTGATTAATTAAATAAAAGCTGCTTCTAACGAATGCCATTTCTGACCAATTTTTACTTTTTATACAGGGGTTAAGAAACACACTGAGTAATTTTTCTATATTAATCAAATATTTTAAATATTCTCTCCCAGCATATTTGGGGGGGGGGGGGTTTACATCTACATTTGTATATATAATATTTGAATAGCAACAAAATATCATTAACTGTTTTACTGTTGACAAAATCCTCAGAAATATACCATAAATGTGGACTTCTTTTGCACTGAAAGGCAGGAGAATGTCATATTTTGTAATCCAGTCTATAATGGATAGCCAGAAGTTTTGTGTAACATTCCCAAAAAAACGTGAAAAATATTTTCTCTAATTTCTGAACAAAATATAGTTCGGTTTATTTTAATTTACATTTTAATAAAAATTGATTTACGTGGTAGAATCCTACGAACAATCTTAAATTGAAAGTTTTGTAGAAAAAAAGAATTTCTGGTTATAATGAATGGCATGGAATAAATAGCATTTTAATTTTCAATCTGCATATTTAAGTCTATTTCCCATTTATTACGGGAAGATAAAGATAACACTTTATTATCCTCCAAAAGTTATTTATAGAAAATATTACAAGATTTTGGTTCCTTTTAAACTTTATCTATTTATATTCAATAATATCCAGTTTTGAACTACCTTTTATCATACGTTTCCATCTATTTAGAATCGTACATAATAGTTATCAAAGGTACCAGGATTGTAATTTAATACGCCAGTCGCGCGTTTCGTCTACATAAGATTCATCAGTGACGCTCAGATTAAAATAGTTAAAAAGCCACATAAGTGCAAAGTTGAAGAGCATTGAGGACTTAAAATACCATAAACTCTACAAAATTAGTATTGATATAATACTTTTTTTTTAAATTCAACTTATGAGAATAAGGTTTATTATCTGACACCAGATCATTGATAAAGAATATACAATTTTCAATATATTTGAACTTCAAAACCATCTTGCCATCCATTTTGATGTTTGGGTTCAGCCATATGGACCAGAATATCAGTATTGTTTTCAACTTTAAGCTTATTTTTTAACTCGGAAAAAATTACCAGGATACCATGCAAAAAGGGATTGATTTTTTCAGCTAAATAAAGCAATCCTTCTTGACTTAAGTGTAAAGTTATGCCCCCCTTCCCCAATTTTGGTATATAGCTCAGCAGCAAGACTTCCAAGGAGAGCAATTTTGGGGGATCTAATAGTTCACACAGCCAAGACATTTCTACACTTTAGCAAAAATAATAAATATTAGGCATCTTAATACCACCATCACCAGTGTTCGGACATCATTTCTTCCCTTTTCATTTTATCAGGTTTTCCTTTCCGTAAATAATTGCCATATATCTTGACTTATATGTAGAATGAGGGTTTATTGAGAACAATACTTAGCGACAAAAGAGAAGTGTTCAGCTTTTTGATTTTGAACTTTCCATTCCAGCATAGTGTGCATTCAAAGTATACATCTCCAGAGTGATTAGATAATCGAGAGCATTTCCTATAATCATTTTTTGAAAGAGTTTTTTTTTTAACTATAATGTAGCTATCAAAGCAAGGTTTCCAAGTGATAAGTGTGAAATCGTCCTTTCGAAAATTTCACAAATTGGTTAACCATTGTGAAAATTATTTTTTTTCACAGACGATGACCGATATTTTCCTATTGTCGTAATCATGATCAGCATCATGTTGAATATGCGAATTAGTTGTATAATGGTTGTTTGAAATAAGCAGTAAAATTATAAAGTAAATTAGGACTTGAGAGACGAAGTTATATGAATAAAATATAAATCATGTATCGTAGCTAAGCTTACAAGCTGATTAAGTTAATGTTTATTAGCCTACGCTTTGCTTACAGCATAATTATAATATATATCATTTGCACAGGATGGGCTTTCATAAATAATAAAATTCTTTTTTCCCCTTCCTGTTCTGGTAATTATTGCACCAGCCAGTGAAATTTAGGCCTATACATTTTCAACGATGTTTATCACTGCGACAAACCTCAAATGTCTTAAAAGTAGATAATATTATGAGATATTATTAGATCCTTTTATGTGAAGCGTGAACAGGATCTGTATTCCAATTAGACTGTTCTCTCATTAGTGTAAATACTTAATGTGAAAAGATTGGCTGCTAAATTGATTGCAAAACCTTGATTTTTAGTTTGTTTCGTTATTTGTTTATGAATAACATAAAGATCGAATACATGAAGATCGAATACATGAAGATTGATTACATATGTACAATTTTAAGTATAGTCTTTCAGATATTTTCTTTTAAGTCTATTCTATTATTATTACATCAACCCTACAAAGCAATCATAAAAATGATATGACTTTAATGTTTGTACCAGTTTTACAATATTAAGGAGCTTACCACACAAATCATGCAAATGTTGATACAAGCATGACACTTTGTAAGAACATGCCTTTAGGTGCATGTAATATTAGGGGGATAGCCACGAAAAAAAATCATCCTATCATGGTGGCCATCTTTGATTTTCGAAATGACGTCTTTACATGGAACAGACATCATATGTATGGCCCGTTTTGCTTGTATTGTATCTAAAATGTTACAAAATGAAGTAAATCATTGTTATATAAGATAAAGTACCACTTTCGGTCTAATATCGGTCGATATATAACCCACTTCTGGTTTTATGAATATCCCGAATATGACTGTTTTATAACAGAAATAATGTCAGTCGTTATATTCCACAAAATCTTCGACTAATCTTCTATTGCTACCTTAGGTTCAATAGGTTATGGACAAATAGAGGGAGTAATTTTTTTCTAGTTAACCTTTTTGAGAGGGTGTGTTCTCATTGTTATAAGACGTGTTTCGGTACTTGTCTATCCACCGATCATATTTTTAGTTACGAAGTTTTATTTGCAATTCTGGTCGGATATTGATTTGAAGGAATTCTATCCCTATTACTAACACAGTTCTATAATAATACTGTTGTTAATACATCAAATACCAAATACCAAAAAAGCTATCTTGAATTTTATACAATTTTCTAGAATTTTACCTGTGACTTTCTCTGTGTTGCGTAAATTTATTCATGTTACAGATAAGACACACACTCTTCGTGCACTTCTCTAATAGTTGATTAGTTTCACTCGGTTATAGTTTGCTGTTGCATTTATTTATTGCTCAGATAATATTTGCGTTATTGTTCTATAAGTTCATTGTTGATTACTTTTGTTTATATAATAGTTACTTAGTTTTTGAAATGGCGAAAAGAATTCGCTTATCAGCTTCTTCAGCAGATAGTTGGGAAACTGATTGGCTAAAATGTTGTTTGTGTCAGGAGGTCACAACAGACCTACTGAAATCGTCAGACAAAGGATATGCAATGTTAGGCAAAAATATCCATCTTTTTCATGAATTAAATGCCCTCCCTATCCCTCTTGATATTCGGCGATTAAACCATGGAGAGGGTATTGAAAGCACAATGAAAAAAGAAAATGCTAAGTACCATAATTTGTGTAGGATTAAGTTCAATAATACTAAACTTGAGAGAACCCAGAAACGAAATATGTCACCGATACCATCTGGAAGTTCTAGTGATTGTACGTCTCCTAAACTTTTTAAGTGTACTCCTCGTTCTAATAAAGATCAACAACAAAATCCAGTTGAAAATGTGCATAAATGTTTCATTTGTTATACAGAGTGACCTTTATCTGTCTTAAGAGAGGCAAGACAATGAAACTAAACCAACGACTGGTGGATTGTGCAAGAGCTCTTCAGGATAAACAACTGTTGGCAAAGCTGAGTAGTGGTGATGTTATAGCACAAGAGATGAAGTATCACCCGTCTTGTCTCGCAACTGTATGTAACAAAGAGAGATCAAAGAGACAAACAGAGATCGAAAGCCAATGAACACAGGTGGAAACTATAATGAAAGAAACTGCATTAGCTGAGCTGGTCACATACATTTTTGAAACTCAAAGAAACTCTGAAGAGTCGGTTGTGTTTCGATAAGCAGACCTGACAAACCTGTACGAGGAAAGATTGACACAGCTTGGTTCTTCTTCTGCACAGGTACATTCTACTCAACTGTAGGACAAGCTATTGCAAAAGATGCCAGAATTGGATGCACACCTAAAGGGCAGAGATGTACTTTTATGTTTAAAAAAGATATATAAAACAAAACCAGAACCTCTCATTCTGCCTGAAAATATTACTAATATACTTAACCACAATTATATATTCATGAGTTTACAAAATGAGTATGAGTGGTTAACAAGTGAAGATATTACGTCCGAAAATATTTCATGGTCATCTTTTCATTCTTCAGAGAGACGTGGACCAACTGTTGAAATGAGTCTTAGCTGCTTAATGCCATTATTTCAAGAACGAGCTCACTCAGTTGCTACCATTAAACATTCGATGGATAAGCTCAGGGATGTTGTGTCGTTTCTTAATCCTGGTCAAACTCCAGTGATTACAGCAGACCAACCGCTATTTGTTTTGGCAAAGCAAATTAAAATGAGAATGGCCAAATGAATACGGTGAAAACAAGTTCGTTGTTACTTTCGGTGGATTACATATTGAGATGGCATGACGTGGGAAATACCCGAGGTTTTTGAACGATTAAGTAAGAAACCTGTATTGGTCAGTGACGCTGATATGGAGTTGATAGAGGCATTTGTTGTGCTTATGTACGACAGAACTACAACAACATTTGACATCAACGATGCCAGACTTGAACTTTTTGCACGCAAACAAAGACAGTATGACACCATTCGCCCGACTAGTGCTGCACTGCTTGATCATACCAAACTAGCTACATACCGAGGTGGCCATGTATGGGGACAGGCAGTCACACATGATCAACATCTACCTAGTCCTGGTGATTGGGAATGGGTTAAAAAGAACGCAGATGGAATGTGGATTCCTCATTGGACACAATTTGCAGCAATTGCTGCATCTTGCCAGGAGTTACACAAATGTGGCTGCAAGAAAACTGGTTCTGGTAATTGTAAGTGTTACACAGCTGGCTTGACTTGTACAAAGTTGTGTTCATGTAGCTGTTAAAACGGAATACATCGGAAAATATTGTAGATTATTACATTAATCATTCCTCCAGCATGTCTAACATAATTACCGATATATCAAACGGAAATTTTGATCGTATATCTATACCACTATTACTTCACTCGAGTGTACGAAATTTTTCGACCAAAACCGGAAGCGGTGATTTTTTTTTACAACTGTTGTCTGTTTGACATATTTTCATATCATTTTATTGTATTTCAAATAGTTTTCATGACATATATATAGCGTTGAAAATGGTAAGAACAGTTTTTCAATCCCCACGATTGAGCAAAATGATGCCAATTTTGAATTCAAGATGGCCGCCGTGAAAAAAATCGAAAACGTGTTGGCTACCCCTCTAATATGATAAAGTACTTCCTAATGAACGTCTATACCAAATCCCTTGCTTGTATCACCATTTGCATGATTTTGTCAAATTTCGGTACTATGCCGCCTCACTATAATGGCAACTATTCTTTTTATATACATAGTAAAGTCATTAACCATATGTTTTTCTATTCTTATATAATATACTTGATATTCAGTACTACCTTTCACAAAGATCTATTTCTCCTCAATTAATACAGCTATAGGTTGAACTATAATATGTTGGATACCCCCAATACCAAAAAAAAAATCCCTTGCATCTCTCTGTTTTAGTATTAATCTACATTTTTATAATGAAGTTTGAAGTGCAATCCTAATATGTCTACTGTGTGCATATTCTCAACAGTCAATATACAATAACATTTCTTTTATTTCAGTGCAAAAAAAATGCGCATTTCTGTTTCTGTTAAACCCCATGTATACAGAAAAGAGTTTGTATCTATACATCTATTAAAAACTTAGATGGAGAATTTTGAAATTTAGTGATTTTATTGCTTGAAATGCAGTGTAGAAGATTTTCCCCAAATCTGAAATTTTGATGCATAAATCCTCTGATGTTCTTAAATATTGTCAAGGAATAATTGATAAAAATATTTACATTTTTTTGTATCATTTTCATTTGTTTTCAATATTATTTTTAATTATATCTATTGTCAGTTGCTATAATATTTTTTATGAATATTCCAAGAGGAAAAGTTAATGGGCACAAGCATTTTTTAAAGCCATGATATTTTAAAGGACAAACACAGACTTTATATATTGAAATATTTTAAATTTCCGTCATCCTAGCAAAGCTCCTGGTGCCAAATTTTCTTGTTGCATTTGTTATCTTAGGCTGTTATCTGCTCAGTGATCGGGTTGTTGTCAATCTCCATTCTCAATTTTATCCTAAGGCCACACCAATTTGATTCCTTGTTCGACGGACCCGCCCGCACCTATTTTTTTCAAAACAGATTTTTTTTATTTTTTTTTATATTCCCGCTTCCCGCATCCGGAAATGTAATCATGTTTATTTCCCGCACCGTTTTTTGTTGTTGTAAATATTATAAAAAGATATCAACATTGGTTTCTTTCCCCCTTACTTATATTCCCTATCAAAACGTGTTCGTTGCTAGAATAAAGTACAAAGAACTTCTGAAGGATTTGCCTTCAACTGTAATTATATTGTATGCTGGCAAAACAAAACTATCTATAGCCGCTGCATCTTTATGCACCTGTCCTGATTGATTCAGGGGCCTGTCGTTCAGCAGTTATCGTTTGTTGATGTTGTTCATTGGTATTTTCCCGTTTGGATATATAAATTAGATCGTTGGTTTTCCTGTTCGAATTGTGTACGCTAATAATTTTGGGATCCTTTATAGCTTGCTGTTTGGTCTGTATCAAAGCCCTGTGTAAAAGGCCGTACTTTGACCTGTGTTTGTTATTGTCAGGTTGAGAACAACCCTCTCTCAGACAAGGGGTCATTTTACTGATGTAGAAAAGAAAATAGAAATACCAAGGATTTGTATAGTTCTTCTATACAAAACCTTTGAAAACTTAAAATTTGGTACTCAAAAAGAGGAGAGTTACATCATATTTTAAACAACTTTTTCTAAAAGAGGGGTCCACTTATTTTGAATAATATTAAACTGTTAAAGTAAATGTGTTAATTTAACATGGTTATAGTCCAGGAATATTACAAAATTCTTGGACATGTTTTGACCATTTAATACTAGATAGATATATAGTTCTTTTAGAAAATATGAGCCCTTTTGTACAAACAAATATATTATAACTTATATTGATCCCTCATAAAACATGTAAAAGGGATATTTATAACATTATGGGGTTGCCCCCAAACTGATTATGACTTGGATAGAGAATTGTCTCATTGTCAGTCACACATACATAAACCAGATTAAATTATTTCTTGGTGAACAGGGAAAAAATACTTCAGAAATTAAAGAAATGTCAAAGTACCAGTTATAAATCAAGTTTTATTATTGTCAAAACCTACTATTTTATGTTTACAAAAAAATATAATCGCTCGCCTTTACTTTTCAAGCTTCGCCTCAAAAATTTGCAAATTAAATATTTTTTTATTAAAATTTTCAAATCGCTCGCTCGCCCCAAATTTTGGAGTCCAAAAATCCGTAGAACAAGAAATTAATTTGGTGTGGCCTAAGAAGATATACTAACCTTGCTTTTTATTTCGTCTGGTTTTCAATTTCATAATCATTTGATGACAATTGCTTGTATTTATTTCATTAACCTGAACTGGAGAATTTTGAAGTATTGTTAGCAAAAGTTGAAAAGCCAAATTTTTTTTCTCATAAAAATGGTTTTGCCAATATATGTCAAGTTCTTGTATACCGATTTTTCATTGCTTCTAATATTTTCTGAAAAGTGTTGTCCTCATTAGGAGATTGAAACTAGTTCTTAACAGTCAAAAGTTTCCTGATGTATACCATGATAGTTTAAATTTGGTACCTAATTTTGTGTAAACCAATATGGCTTTCGAGTTATCCTTCGTAGAAATATGTTTTTTCTCTCAAAGATACGATACCTCAGGACCTGGGTATTTATCCTTGGAGTTAGGTATTTTTGTTATACTATTTTTCTTCTCATTATTCATTTAAATGCACACAGCTTATTTCGATTAAAATTAATTTAATTTTATAACTGTGTTACGTTACGTTACATTATATGACTCTTAGTTAGAAAAAAAAATTATATTGTATTTCAATCTGGTTTCTTTATTACAAATTAAATATAATTATCAAATGCGACGATCGCTCTAATCCGCAATGTCACATGATTTCCATTACCAAACATTTTATCTACTTTAATTTTGACTCCATTGACACACTTTATTGTAAAAGTTCATCTCTGTGTCCATTTCTGATGAGATAATCGGGTCTACTTCAAATAGTGAAAGCTTTTTCTGTAGTGATGAACTTAAATCAGGTGTACAGATTGTATCATTATAAATTAATCTTAACCACGAATTTAACTATTTATCCATTGCTTAACTAAATAAGGTATGTTTTTAACACGAAAATACCTTTACGGAATGAAATCTATTGGAATCAGGCTGATTAAAATGGACTGCAACACAATTTATGATATACCCCTTGTATATAATCGTTGACATGCTGAAGAGTTCAATGAAAATAAAATCAGAATTATTTGAGATTCTCCTTAAAATCTGTATATTCTTTAAACTCTTTGTAGAAAGATATGAAAGGTTTAGAATGCTTTTTGTACTGTCTCCAGCTTAATGAAATGTTGTTGTTTTAAAAGAGGGATGAAAGATAGCAGAGGGACAGACATATATCGAGAATAAACTGACAACGCCATGGCTAAAAAGAAACAGACAGAGAAACAATAGTACACAAGACACAACATTGAAAACAAAAGACTAAGCAACACGAACCTATTAATTCATATATCAATAATGAAGTATTTACAAAAACAAATAACTAATTGAAGAATTATGAAAAATTATTCTCGGGTTTATTATTGCTTTAATTCATATATACTAATACATTTCTCGAATTTATCAATTTTTGTTTAAATCATCGATTTCTTCAGATATTGAGTTTTGGGTCTTCATTCTGTAGAAAATAGAATCACATCAATTTGAAAAGATTTGTAAAACCTAGAACAAAAGTGTTGCGAACTTACGAGTACTATTGTATTGGAATACGATTATATATTCTATTGTGTGTTGACGAATTGATATGAAAGAGCAGTTCCTCATTTATCTGTTGTCGTGACATTATTATAATATGCACAATGGCATCAATTAACTCACCATCGTCGTAAAAGTGCAATAAATTTAAGGAAATCGCTTCTGCATTAGAACAATTAGTTTAACAAGCTAGTGATAAAACAAATTTAAATAGATGAAGGGTTGATCTCATTGAACATCTTACTGAGTTCCTAAACAATCAACTAAATTATATGCATAGCAAAGCATCGAAAACGTATAGAGTAAGTTGGGGGGGACTGAAAAAAACTAGAATAAGAAGGGACGTAAGTGGAATATTGACATACGGTAGTGCAAGAACATTGATTAAAAATTACTGAATAGTATTTGTCTGTTTGTCTTTGATCACTGAATATTTACTTGTCATAAGCAATTAGACGTGAACGAATAAAGAAGCAGGAAATTATCACCATTCTTTTTCAGTTGAATTCATAAACAAAAGTTTGCAGTGTTTTGTATTTATTATCTAATGTGTATTTCACAAAGGTCGAAACTCTTTTTTATTTACTGTCCTTAATTCTTTGAGCGTTTTTATTTCAAAATTTTACATCTTGACATGTGTTAGGGTAAGACCATTCATCTATTCTAATAATTTCAATAACTTTGTTTTAGACTAGACTATCATATCATGCTGCAACGGTGTTAAATCGTATTGGCTTTTTGAAGTATCTGAACAACAATGGTTATTTTTCTAGTGAATCAGAAACAGCTTGTCCCTCTGTCATAAAACTCTGTACTTTGAGTACAAAATTATTGTTAGTATTTTGAATTTAGAGCTCGAAACATCAAATCCAGTATTTTGAATTCAGAGCTAGAGTATAAAAATTGTGCTTGAAATGTTAATGACCGCAAGTGTTTCCAGAATTTCAATTAAGTTTATGCTACTTAATTTTTAGTATTCTTTGAATGTTATATGGGCTGTTGCTGGTCTTTTCCTGTTCCATTATGATTGTAATTTTTCTACCAATAAAGATTGTTTTTGTTCCAAGTATTTATCTATATTTTAAAAGCTTTTTTCCATAAAAAGATATGATGAGAGATTGTGGTTTTTCACATGAAGACTCTGTATTCTTCATTTTTAACAACAGTCAGTTTTTTTTAAAGCACTCAAATGTACTTTGGAAGCCCTTCTTCATTTTATCTATAATACAAATGACATATAGTACAAATTGACGTAACCAGAATCTGAAATCAAACACTTTAAAACTGTTTTAGAAAATGAGATGCAAATATACTGAGCTAGCTTAAATCTAGTGATAAATTTCCTGTCAACTTCCGCTGGTAATACAGGACTGTCATGACACAAATAGAAAACACAAAATAAGCAGCAGCTAATCTATACTTCGTTTGTTATAAAACGTTCATCAAATACTTGTAGTTTTCATCTTTCAATTATAGTCATATATAAACACACTTAACACAAATTATTAATGTTCAATTATATTTGATTACATCGGTATACTGATGTTACCTTTATTTAGATATTACTTAAAATTTGTACATTGTGTTTTTTTAAAACGATATCAAAGGGACATAAAAGAAAAAATACAAGTCAAAAGATAAACGGCAACAAAATGACAAAATTCTACATAATACCAGATAGTGAAAAACGTTCATAGTAAAACGAACCCAACCAAATACCGGATTTGATCTCGGTCGCCAAGGAAAGGTAACTGATTTAAAAAAAAAATATCAACAAATGAGTTTCATGGTTTCGGGTAATCGATGTTATTCTCTGATCTGTTCATTTTAACTTTACGTCGTGTCACATACTTCTAAAGATTTAGTTAGACATAAGAATAAAAAGAAAAAACGATAAAAAAACGGAGATAAAAATGTATTGCAACTGTCCAATCAATTTGATAATAACATTGATAATATTATATATAAAGCTCGTTCAGCTTGTTTCATGCTCGTGTTGCAAGGAATAAAAATGTAGTATTATACCTTTCGTCCGCAAGAAGGGTAACCAAATCCTTCTCCACGAGTAGCTCTCGTTGTGTTGCTCATTGTGGGACAATCTCAGTTATTAGTCAAATTGTCTTTATAAATTACTTTTACTGTTTAGTCTATTTTTCTAAATATCTATTTCACGTGGCTCGGTACTCATACATCCCGTCATTGTGCTATGTTAAATTTCATTATTATTGTCTTTTGGTTTTGATAAAGTGCCGTTTTGTTTTTCTTTGATGACATATATACATATATTTTGTTTTTATAGGGCTTAAAAGTTTAACAAAATGATGATTTCTGTACCCCCTTGTTTTACATTGTTTGAACATCGTTACAATTTGGAGATATAAACTTTGTATGTAGGTGTTGCTGGAATGTTGCTACATAGAAATGGAAAGTTCACAATTGTGAAAGTGAAATCATCTCTTTTATCGTTTTTTTTTTTCAACCGACCCTCATTGTTTATTTCTAGATGTGAAACAATATGCATTGTTTACTCTTAATTCAAAGCCACCGATATAACAAGTTATGAGGTCCATGATATCACATTTTGTTTTACGTAATTATGTTTAATTGAAGACTTCCCCTTTAAATAGCAAATGTATGAAGGTTATTGAAACATGTTTGAGTGTTTATACTTGATGATATTTTAAAAACAAAAATGACAATGTTAAGTAGTAGGCTACACGTATTAAGTGTTGCATTCATTTATGGTTTGGTTCAATTGCATATTGTGCTTCATTCAAGTTATGAAGTCTGTATTTCGAAACCTCTGACTTTAATTTTGAAATTTGTTCCTCAGCAATACTTGAAATATCGATGTTAAAGTCTTTCATCTTGTTTTCAATCTGCCTTTCAACTTGATCGTCAGCTACTTTACCATGCCATTCTTTTGGTCCTAAAAATGCAATTTCAGAATATAGCAAAATATGACACAATGAATACAACTAGCTATGTTTCTACAGTACCTGGTGACTTAAGGACTAAGTCACATCACTTATACATTGTATACAAATCAACGCTTAATATGTTCGAGACTACAGTTGTAAAATGTTACAAAAAAACTCTCAGATGGAAAAATTGCATTATACAAATTTAGGCTTTTTGTTCAAAATCTCAAGTTCTTTTATTTTTCCAAATATTTAAAACAATTTGACAATAGTCCATTTTTTCTATTATTATAGAAATGAATGCCTGCAACACATTTTAAAAGCTCAAGTTTTTTTTGTGGACGTTTCCGTTGATTTTAAGTTTCTACTGAAGACTTCAACTGTTAATATATACTGTGAACGTTTTATGCATATCTAAATACATTTAGCTATGTTGAAAGATGTGCATTACGTTGATGACGTCAAGGTCACATGACTAAAATATGAAGAAACGTTATATCCAAAATGAAATTATTGTTGCTTGCACGAAATATATAACTTATGACGTTTAACCAACGCGAATATGGTCATGGCAACATGTTAAGTATGTGTACACATTTTTTGTTGATACTTTTAACAAGCCTTTATCTGACTCTTAGAATTGATACTAAATAAAAGTTCGAATTCAGTGATAGCCTCGGAGATCTTTAAAAACTTTGTTATGACGACGGATATAAAAAAAGAAGCTTGAATGGACGTTTGTTAGATGAGCTAAACATCGTTTATCCTTTTCGTGAACTGGAAGACCAAAGTGAAAATATATCTCAATATTTTAAAGGAGTTGTTTGGGTATGTTGATGTGTGGTCCGACTCGTCTGCACATGATTAGTTTATCGTCAATATGCTATAAAACAGGGGCGAAAGATACCAGAGGGACATTCATAGATCGAAAATAAACTGACAACGCAATGGCTAAAAAAAAAGACAAACAGTCAAAAATAGTACACCAGACATAACATAGAAAACTAAAAACTAAGCTATACGACTCCCACCAAATAGTTATCAAAGGTACCAAGATTGTAATTTAATACGTCAGACGCTCGTTTCGTCTACATAAGACTCATCAGTGACGCTCAGATCAAAATAGTTATAAAGCCAAATAAGTACAAAGTTGAAGAGCATTGAGGACCAAAATATCTAAAAATGGGCCAAATATCTATTACTGGGATAAGAAAATCCTAAGTTTTTCGAAAAATTGAAAGTATTGTAGCAGGAAATTTATAAAAATGACCATATAATTGATATTCATGTCAACACCGATGTACTGACTGCTGAGCTGGTGATACCCTCGGAGACGAAACGTCCACCAGCAGTGGCTTTGACCCAGAGGTGTAAATAGTTATCAAAGGTAGCACCAGGATTATAATTTACGACAGATGCTTGTTTCGTCTAAATAAGACTCATCTGTGACGGTCAGATCAAAATAGTTATAAAGCCAAACAAGTACAAAGTTGAAGAGCATTGAGGAACCAAAATATCCAAAAAAACAATACGGCTATGGTAATCTATTCCTTGGATAAGAAAATCCTTAGTTTTAAAAACTGGGGATGTATCAGGTGCTTCGGAAAGGTATGCTGATTTTGCTCCACATCTGATTTCGGTCGTGTTGTTCATGTTTTCACAAACCCGGTTAGAAGTCGTTAAATGAAACGAATCGAAATTATGATTTTGTTTCTCCAAATCTCTGTTTTAGGAACATCACAGTGTTTGATATATTTGGCTATCATTCACTTTTGACTTGATAAAAATCATTTTAAGTCAGATAAATAGTTTATAGAAAGTTGTTTATACAAACCTAAATTCGTAATTTTCGTTTGATATTCTTTGAGAATGACCACTGCTTCGTCGTGAATATTCGATAGTGCTGCTATCAAGAATCCGTAGTCACCAAGTTCTATCTTTTTTTTCTTCACAAGAGTCTCAAATATTTCTCGAAATTCTTTTTCAGCTCCCACATAATCCGGTTGCAGGTGATGTCGAAGAATAATTTTAAGTTCTTCTAATTCATTGGAATCACCACTATTTGTTCTTTTATAAAACCGTCGAAGTTTTACAATCATTTGTGATTCCATATCCTCTTGGCTTAATGTATCCACTATTCAAAAAAGAAAAAGAAATGTTTATAATTAGATGAAGTATTCAAATAGAAAAACTGAAATAAGATTTGTCTTGAAAGAATTATACGTAAAAAATTCTGTTGATTAGAACATTGAAGAATGCATCTTGGTTTATTTACTATTCTTTTTTCTCCTTTTGGAGTGAGTCTTCTTGAAGTAACACATCAGAAAAGTTCGTAACTCACTCCAGTATCGAGCTTTATGATATCTTCGAATACATAGTTTCAGAATTTTTTTCTACTATCATATTCCGTATACATAAGTGACGTTAACGAGTATTTGTTACTTGAATATAGTATCGCTCGGAAGTACCGAGTATCGATTAACAAAATGATAGAATACTTATGCTTTCTTAGGCTTAAAAAACATGTTTCTTGACAGGGCCTCCAAGGAAATGAAATATTAATCAATCTTGAAAAAATATAAGATACGATTCGAATGGTTGCAAGAAGTAGGATATATCAACAAAAGCACTTTTCCGAAGCTTACACATTTAGCTAGTATTAGACATTGCCCCACCTCTGTACTGTCAGAGCATGTATTTTCATCAGTAAGTCTTTTAGTTACCTAACAAAGTTAAAAAAAATCAACTCTTCCCAGAAAAAAATTAACAGGATACTTTTTTAAATAAGAACAAATACGATGCACCCTGTGTCGACACTTAGAAAATGATTGAAAACAGTAAGTAAGTTCTGAGCATCAGTGGTATTTTGGTCATTAAATGTGTGGTTTCTTTTATATAAATAATAGAAATAAACTGTGGTATACAATTCCTTGGACTATTATCTTGTACTAGGTAATCAAATTGAGGTTTTACGTTCATAAAACAACCACAAACAGGTAAGACGTAAATACAAAAATTGAATGGATAAACACTACATAAAATGGATATATTCTGTGTTTCCATTTTTGTAAAATGTACTTGAGTATCGCTAGGTAAATCAAACGAGTAATCAATTAGGTAATCTTTACCAAGTTGATTTCCCTTCAACCATACTTGGGGTCAATTACATTGGAATTTAATTAATTAAGTTACACATTACATTGCAAAAGTGATCAATTACACTTATTACACATTACAGTTTTTGAAATTTAATTAATCAAATAACAATTACTTTACTAAAGTAATTAATTAAATTACACATTACATTTCATCATGTAAATATTCATGTAAGTTGCATTTGATTATCATTAGAAATTTTAATGTTTTGTCATTAAGTCTGCATCTCTCTGGTATGAACACTTTCACGAGCAATTCTAAATAGACTTTCGACAGGAGTAATGTGGCAGATATTGCTTGATCAGAACATGAACTATACTTCCATGATCAAAAGATGTGTTAATGGGAGAGGGATTTTTTTCCTAGTAACTTGCCAATACATTAACGGATGTTTTGAAAAGCAGCGCCTGCATATTGATTGACAAACTCTATCATGAGTTGGTTGACCGAGACATGATATATCTGTCGCAAATTTCAATTTTGGTAGCCACAACCCCATCCTCTTTCCTTAGTTGTAACGGCGTCATCGAATGAGACTTACATTTGTACCATCGAATTTGTACTTAACATGAACAACACAACGGAGCAACATTTTGAGAAGGATTTGATTATCCTTATCGGTGACCTACGATCATCAGGTTTTTTGTTGTAATGTGTAATGTTAACAGATTTAAACACGTTCGTTTAAGTGTATAATTTTTAGCTAAAATCAAAATTTTGCAAGATGTAAAGTTGTTGATAATTTAATGAATATACATTTATTCGGGTTTTTTTCTATTAGATATGTCATTTCAGCCATTTTATTAACAGCATTATACAGCCTAATAACATTTTAATTTTATTGATACAAAACTAAGTAGGTGAAATAAACGTTTTCATATTCTAATTCGAGTTTGACTACTATTAAATGTTGACACAGTTAGTAATATAATTACGAAAACCGTTCCTACCACTCTTGATTCATTCATATATTTTTTACAAAACATTCAGCTGTTTACAACATATGTATTAAGGGAACGTTGGAACCGACAATCTTAATATTTGTGATATCAAAATTATATAAGACTTACTTTATGAGAATTGTGTCCCTTAAATTAGCACTACAAAAAAATCAGCTTTATTCTGAAGATGGAAAGTTTGGAAACGACACAGTTTTGAATAACTTTGGGAGGATTGCAAAAGGTGTTAACAAGAATAAAGACTCGAGAGCTGTGCTGATAACTTGGCTAGTAGATGTGCACACCAACAGTAAGTATTGGTATTATTTAACTACATTCAGGCGATTTTTTTTTAGAAATTCCATATTACTCCACTACGTAATAATAATAGTTCATAAACAAATAGAGAAAGGTATCCAAAGAGGGGCGAAAGATCCAGAGGGGCATTCAAATCCATAAATCGAAAACAAACGCCATGACAAAAAAAAAAGAAACAATAAATCACAAAACAAAACATATAATAATAAAAAATAATCTGTAAAAGATGTAAAACAAAACACTGTTAACATTTTCCTCTCCCTTCTTGTTTTTAAGTTTCAAAATAAGTACCAAGTCAGGAATACATCAAAAGTAGAACCACAAAAATAGTGACCTCCGAGAAAAATCTAAATGAAAAATCTCTAATCAAAAGGCAAAATCAAATGCTCAAACACAGAAAACGATTGGATAACAACTGTTATATTCCTGACTTTGTTCAGGCATTTTCTTATGTAGAAAATGGTGGATGTAATCTGGTTTTATAGCTAGCTTAACCTCGCACTTGTATGACAGTCAAATTCAATTATATTTTCAACGATGCGTGATACACCAAATCATATGTTCCAGGTCATATAGATATTCAGTGTGTGCCGAAATTGCATGCTTAAACGATAAATATTTAGTCAATCGTTTACTTATTGATTTTGAGGATTACTTAAGAATCGATATGTATGCTATAATAGGAGTTAAAAATTTAATAAAGTATTGGTTTTTAGGTTGTCAGTTACTTGAACTTCGGGAAAAGATTGAAGGTATACAGATACTGTTGAGATTATGAAAAGAGACGACACCAGTTGAGAGCCAAGACGCAGTTGAATGGTTTAAGCAACTATGTCTGAAACCTAATGCTGATTTTAAAAATCCTGGACCAGTGTCATTATACCAGTCAATTTTCGAGGCATTGGAAACGGAATATATTGAAAAGATTTCTGAAGCTAACGTTTCTGATGGGAAGGAATTGCATAAAAAAATAGAGAAGTCAATGCTTGAAAAGCAGTTAGACTCGAAGGTAAATCATAATTTAATCCCTCCTTTCATTTTAAGGATGTATTTAGGTAAGGTTTTGGAATTTGTATCAGATGTTTGTATTACTTGTTTCTTTTTCTTCGATACAGGGTAAATATTATCCCCCATAACACCGATTTTTCTTTTCATATAAAACTGCAATAGCTCTAAAAAGGTCGTTTACTAATATTTAAGGAAACTCTAGATTTCTTTTCTTTCGATTTCAGACCCCAAAAGTACCAATGGATATATAAGGTTAACGTCCGAGTCATTTTGTAAACCTAAATCATTCGAAAAGGAGCTCCATAACTTATAAATATTTTTAGCTTATTTTGTTCCGTAACTCATGCTCTTTTAACATGATATGGTATTAACTTTAAATTCTTGATTTTTTAATTTTCATTTAAGTACATTCTTAAGCATTGATAATATTGTACTTATAAGTTACAATGGTAGGACGTAGAAACTATGATTACTGACCTCTGTATAAGATTTGCCCCACGTTTATGTTGTAATCGTGTTTCTCAATATTTATTTTTAACTTCTTGATAATTTTTCAACCCTGTCAACCACCAGTACCCATATGAAATTGAAAAATTGTGTTAAAGAACATAATACTTTTCAATAAAATATGCATAGGCTATAAAGTTTTTGTTTTGTGATACTATACAGCATATTTTTTTATTAATAAAAACAAAGGTTAAACATGCTACACAGAGGTACAAGTGACCAGACAACATATTTGTTAAACTTAGAGGTACACTTTCTCAAAGAGAAAAATATCCTACTTTATTTCATATAAATGAAATATGTAAACTTTCCAGCAGTGTCGTAGTAACCATTAGTTATCTTGAATTTCAGGGTTTTTTTATATTACCGTTACGATAAACAATATGGTCATACTAGTGTTGTCTTTATTTTTGGGATAATTGAGTTTTCAAACCACAACTTTCTTCGACTTTAGGGTGAAAGTCAAGATATACACAGAACTAGAAAAATTGTACCTTCAGTATCCCTCATTCAAAATTCAATCTGGTAGATGCTGCATTAAAATATGTAGTACAATAATCGAATAATTGAAAGAGGGTCGAAGGATACCAGAGGGAGAGTCAAACTCAAAGATAGAAAATAAACCAACAACGCCATGGCTTTACATAAAAAGACAAACAGACAAATAATAGTACAGAAGACACAACATAGAAAACTAAAGACTTTTGCACCAAAAAAAAAATGGGGGTGATCTCAGGTGCTTCGGAAAGGTAAGCAGATCCTGCTCCACATGTAGCACCCGTCGTATTGCTTATTTTATATAAATCCGGTAATAGTGTTATTCGGTAGGTCACATTCGTGAAAAGTTTGAATTATTTTAAATCGTAAGAAAATGATCATCTAAAGTTTAGTTTCTTTCAATATGAAACAAATACTGTTTTGTTTTTTTATTACTTTTAGATAATCAAAGAATGTTTACCAGGAGATACAAGTTGGGCAGACTATGTTCGAAACCATCATGGACTACCATTTTGTTTGCTATATGCACCTAAAGTGCTATCTGTCAATATTCGTATACTCTGCTTTCCATCATACGAAGAACTATATTTTTATTCTCCAGATTCTGTCGCTGGCACAATTGACCTCGGTCTGATAGGAGATGATCAATTTGTGCCTTTAGTTAAAGTTACTCAAGGTAAAAACTAAATTTTATCGGATACAGAAAACTGATTCAAGTAGCTTGTGTGAGCCAAGATGGTCATCAGACACAATTTCATGATAGAATTCTTCTAATTTCTGTCCTTTAAATGTTATTTTTTAAAATAGGACATGTTTCCCAGTATAAACTGTTCTTTAAATAAAGATACTCAAAAAATATCTGGGTATCACCAGCCCAGTAGTCAACATTTCGGTGTTGACATGAATATCAATAATGTGGTCATTTTTATAAATTTCCTGTTTATAAAACTTAAATTTTTCGAAAAACTAAGGATTTTCTCATCCCAGGCATAGATTACCTTAGCCGTATTTGGCACAACTTTTGGGAATTTTGGATCCTCAATGCTCTTCAACTTTGTACTTGTTTGGCTTTATAAATATTTTGATATGAGCGTCACTGATGAGTCTTATGTAGACGAAACGCGCGTCTGGCGTACTTAATTATAATCCTGGTAACAATTTAACCCATTTTGAAGTGAAAGACACACATTTCTTTTTTTTAAACGTGCACGATAATTTTACAATAATATTTAATGAAAATATTTTTGAAGAAACAGCATTGCTAGTAGTTGACGAGACTTTGTTAACAAAGACACTGTCAACTAATATGTAACCATGACAACAGATATTTTTGTATTTATATAATATATATTATGGCTCAGGTATTTCTGTATCAAAATAATATTTGATAATGACACATGTATTTCTGTATTTATATAGGGTTTAATCTTGACACATGTATTTCTGTATATAAATAATATTTAATCATGACACAGGTATTCTGAATATATATAATATTCAATCATGACATAGGTATTTCTGTATTTAAATAATATTAAATCATAACACAGGTATTCGGAATATAGATAATATTAAATGAAAAAAACTTAAATCACGACAAAAGTATTTCTGTATATCAGATAAATAATATCTAATCATGACACATGTATTTCTGTATTCAAATAATGTTTACTTATGATACAGATATGTTTGTATACAAATTATATCTAATAATGACACAGGTATTTCTGTATATGATAATATGCAATCATGACACATGTTTTTCTATATATATTATATATAGAAAAACATGTGTCATGATTGAATATTATTATATAATATAATAATATTCAATCATGACACATGTTTTTTTATATATAATAATATTCAATCATGACACATGTTTTTTCTATATATAATAATATTCAATCATGACACAGGTATTTCTGTATATTGCAGCAGATGATGGTGGAAAAATAAAGAAATTGAAAAAAGAGATTATTACACTCAAAGCAGAAATAGAACGATTGAAATTTGAGCAAGAGACATCAACAAGAAAAAATAAAGAATTTACTAAAAAAATTGAAACACTTGAGCAAGACTTGCATTGCAAGGAAGAGGAGTACCAACGAATTATAGACAAACTTGTAAAAAGTGCAGAACGAAAGATTCAAGTGGCAATGGCAGAAACCAAAGAAAGAGTAACTAGAGAATTATTAGCAGAAATACTATCTTTTCCATAATTAAGGATTTACTTCATTTCAAAAACACACTGTTATTCAAAACAAAAGAAATAGATTTTTTTTATTAGCATGAACATAAGAGACTACTTATAGTGTTCAATTCAAGTTTTAACAAGACATATTAAAAAAGCATATTTCAGGCAATATCATTAGTGAAAAAAAATATTTAACTTTTATTTTGAATAAAAAAAATTCATTTGCAGACTCTTTTGCTTGAAGCTACAATTTCATGGTTTCAGTTGGACTGAGTCTTAATCAAAAATTAAACATTAATGCTTGCCACCTAGACTCCCAATGGATTCCCCTGTCAAAGTGAGGTTACTAGTGGGATTTAATTTAAAAAACATTTTTTTCTTTTTAATCATGGGTTGATATTGTCAATAAAAATGCTATCTTTTTTCTTTATTATTAAATGTTAACAAATGTAGGGTTTAGAATCGGTTGTAAGTTAGTTATACAGTTCGGGTTACGGCGTGTCTGGATAAGAAACCCGTCTGTGCTCCGGGCGTTGGGGATACTTACTCAAAAACACCTACCCTCAGTGTATAACTAATACAGAAACTTAAATATATTCAACAAACTTATGTTATAAATAATGCATATTTTCTTGCATTACTTGGATTTTCTTGTCGCATAACCAAACCAAGGGGTATCAGGATTGGTCAATTGAAAGACCGACCAGACTTTGTTCTAACAGGAGTGAGCTGATCACCCCTACCATTTAGTTTCTTGTGTACAATTTGGTGTTCATGTTACTCAGTCTTAAGTTTTCTATGTTGTGCTTTGTGTACTGTTGTTTGTCTGTCTATCTTTTTCTTATTTTAGTGATGGCATTTTCAGTTTTATTTTCGAGTTTGAAAGTCCCTTTGGTATCTTTCGACTCTCTTTTAAAGTCTCAAATTTATTTTTTATAGAAAGAAATAAAATTGACACATGCTTTGCTTGGAAACAACAAAAACTAAGAAATATGGTGCTGCCATCTTTAACGCACATCTTGTAAACGGTTATTTTGGTCTAAACAGCATCTGAATATTTGGAACAATAAATCATTTAGCCATGTTCAGCCTTTCAGTCAATTGTCAGACATATTAACTGCATAAATTCAGTATTGCTCAAACACATCGCTTTTAGTCAAATTAGAACATATCCTAAATGAGTGCAAGCGAAATACATAGACAGTTCTGCATTTACTGTAATGGATAAGTGTGAAAATTGATTGACAACTGAAAATAGTGTAAAGTTTATGTTTCGTCTTATAAGAGTGTTTTAGATCAAAATAGACGTTTTAGATTACAATTGGTTTACTAATGTCTGTTCTTATAACATTTTTATATAGAATGCATCATTCAGAGGTAGAAAGTAAATATTTTCGTGTCACTGGATATGTAGAAATTTTTTTTTTACAGTCATCTTGTTATGCTTTGCTTCTAATTACCACTGGTGACCGGAAGTTGTTGCATTAAACCTCTAAAAGAAGTTTTTGTAGATTAATACATGGCATTATCCATATTGGCACTGGAATCAGCCCAAGACTCCCATATCAAGCCATAGGCCTTTAGCCCGAGGGCTTGATATGGGTCGTGGGCTGAAACCGGCACGGACCATATGCCAAATGACATGTAATAATCTTTTTATCACATATTTTCAAGCAAGAGAAAAAAGATAGCATAATACCAAAGAATGTTTGATATTTTCAACAAAAAATTAAAAAAAAACATTTAACAAGAAAATTTTAAAAATGTATCTCAGTGAGTTAACAAAGTTCGTATCACAGTGAGTAAACAAAGTTTTGTGAAAAGTTTTTAAAAAACAAATAATAACAATAAATATATTAATTCTCAGAATTGTGAATATTAAACCAACGACTTTAAGTGTTACATTTCCAATTAACGCCTGGGGGAAAAACGCCACATCGCTGCTATGATTTGGAAATATGTTACGCTTGAACTTTCGATATCATACAATAATCACTTTTCCATTATGGCGTCATATATTTTCTAAATTCTATATGGCGTCTAAATTTCTTTTCAATGTGTTCTAGTTTTTTTATTTTTTGCATGAATTTACATGCATCGTCATTTGATCTGTGAGAAACCTCTCCTGATCGTCTAGCTGCTTCGGATGACAATTTGTTTACAATAGTTGTTGATTGACAGGTTACCGAAAGTTAAACTCGGGGGCTCGATATGGATTATAGGGGTAAATTCAGTAAATACTTATACGTCATCAGGGACCCCTCATTTAGGGGAGAGCTTTCTGTATAACACTGAAGTCATATGCTCTTCTGATTGGTTGATAATGTTTGTAATAAATATTTTTTAGCAGATGGATCAAAACTAGAGTTGAAAAAAAATAAAAAATAAATGCTGAATGTACTAATTTTTTTTCCTACAGGGTTGAAAAGTAATGGGGGTCAGTATAGGAATTCAGTGCGAATCTACATTGTTTGTAAACAAGGCTATGCGAATACCCAAAAATGCCGCATGACCCTATGTTTTTATTAGTGCAAAAGATAGGGCTACATTTGTACTTTCATGAATGTTATATGAAAGTTTCCAATTTCTAAAGGTAAATCAGGTATGAATTCAATTCCATACATAGATTACCATTAAAGTCAATGGGAGATTTTTTACTGAATTTACCCCTTTAAGGACTGATATCGATAATGGCCCCGATGTCTGATAACCAACATTGACTTCCGGCTATTATTGGCCATGCAAAAACGTACATATCAGTACAAAATATGTGATAATTATAAATACATGCATTTAAGGAATGACTGTAATAATTTTTCTGTCTATGGAGAAATAACATTAAAAATTTAGTGCACACTGAATAACGCGCGTAGCGGGTTATTTAACAGTGTGCACCACATTTTTTATGTTATTTCGAATAGACAGAAAAAATATTACAGTCATTTCTTATAATTTAATTCTAAATTCCATTTTAAACCGTAGAAAACCATGAAACGTTGATGACGTCACGGTCACATGACTAAATAATGTCTATGGGCTCATAACAAAATAACGTCAGCCAATCAGAAGACGCGTTACATCCAAAATTAAATTATTTAATGATATATCTTAAGGTTTATGTACCCTTCTGTAGCCATTTTTGTACGAACTTTTCAAACTTCAATTGTATCAAAACTACAGATATTATGAATAATAGAGATAGGCCATTTTGTACATATTACAAGGGGAAACTTGATGCAAAGCATTATTTTTTACTGTTCCATTGCATTTAACAGAAAAAGAGGACTTTGTGGCAAATAAATCAAGATTTTTATAGAAAATCCACAGCCTTTATCCTTGTACTCTCATATTTGGCAATTTGATGACTGATAGATATAGGATTATTGCATGCAGTGCTAGCATTGATTTCCTTAAAACAAGTTTATACATGTAGTTATTGGTTAAGACAAGTATAAATATGGCCAAAATCAAGTACACCTTTTAGGGTGCGCTCGACTTTAGTGACTCAGCACGAGGTGTTTTGGAATTTACAGGTTACTTAGAACTTTTTGTAAAAAATAAACACTAGCACATCATAGAAAATCAAGTGAGTAATTTATGTTTCAAATTTTATAACAAAAATCTCTGTATTAAAGGCTGTGGATTTTCTATAAAAATCTTGATTTATTTGCCACAAAGTCCTCTTTTTCTATCAAATGCAATGAAACAGTAAAAAATAATGTTTTGCATCAAGTTTCCCCTTGGAACATGTACTAAATGGCCTATCTCTATTATTTATTTTATCTTTAGTTTTGATACAATTGAGGTTTGAAAAATTCGTACAAAAATGGCTACAGAAGGGTACATAAACCTTAATGACTTAAAAACAAATGAAATATCAACAACACAATACAATAAATTTTGATATGCTTATACAGTACAATCTGACATTATTATGCGTAACAGATAAATAATTATACATAGTGCATGAGAAGATATACAAGCCTACATTAATATAAAGTCAGTGCAATAATACACCGATATACAATACCTCACACATTAGTAAGACAAGTGGCTTTATTAAATTGTTTATGAAAAAATGTATCTTCTTACTGCATCTCTTCCTATGCAAAATATAAAATGCAGTATATTTTGTCAGAGATGATATAGCTGCGATCGATGTGATTGAATCTTTGACAACAAATGATTTATGAGTTTCTGCAATTATTAATTTGAATTATTACAAGCCATCCATATTATTTTGTTTAAACATATGCTGAGATATCTATAGTTCCTGAAAAGTTTTTTCAACGTTCAGTTGGTCTTTGGTTTTACAACTTGAGCAGCTTTTAAATTATGTGATCCTATTTTTGAAAACTTTTCCTGCAGTTGTAAAGTATGTTTTTCAACAATGTCAGAAACGTCGATATTTATGTCAGGTTCTATTTCATCACAATTAGATCTCACTTCTGAAACTTTATCAGTATCCTTCTTTATGTTCTTACTTTTAAAATCTATATTGCCTGTAAAAAGAATGCATATTTTAAAAGTTGCAGAAATCTCAGATAACCAAGTACATTGTGATATACTCATCATTGAAGATTATAATCTTTAAAAAAACACAACTATAAATGGCTAAAATCATATTCATTTCTTTGCTGTTTTGATATTCTTGCATTTTGAAATCTTCGTAATACACTTGGCTACAGGGGCCGTAAACCTTATTAAAGGCCAATTGTTTTCTAAGGGCATTTCTCCGACAAGGTAGTACACCACTAATTCATGGTCCGATTGCTTTCTATGTTAAATTCCTCCGTTTCAAGCAGGCATACCTCTTTTGTTTAAAGTTCAAATAAAGTGGCAATCATTGCATTTCAAAGCAGCACTTTATGGTGTCTTGTACTGAAAAAATCAGCATAACTTTAATGGCATATAAGAAAGAACTGGTTCCCGGAACTTCGGATGTACCAAAACAGGTACTTCAGATCTGACAAATAGACAAAATGTACCCTCTTTTTAAAATCTGGTGCATTTTTTTAATATTCAAAATTAAAAGTCAAAAAGTGTTCTACAATGATCACTTCAGCTTTCATTTGATACCAAAAATACCTAAATATTCTAAATATTTTGAAAGTTACACTCATGCGTAGGAACTATTTTGTGTTAAATATGTACTACTTTCTGGTATGTGCTTTCTGGCCGGTCCCGGATGGACGGACAGACAGAGGTAAAACAGTATACCTCCACTTTTTTCAAAGCGGGGTTATACTAGTAATTAAAATAACCATATTGATTCTGCATCAAAAGTAAGAATTATTGTCACATTTTTGTCTTACCTTGTCTGTTTTGTCGTACAATAACTTACTCGTTGTAGTATATCCCATATCTGCTTTTATTCATATGATTATTTTATCTATTTAGTTATCTCTTTTTAATTTCTTCTATTTTGAGCTTCATGACTCACTCATAAAATAACTAATCGGAGAATTAAAATAGAGAAAAATATTTAAATAGTGACCGAAAAACACTTAAATTTACGAATCCTCGTAGCGTACTAGTTAATTATCAGTGTTGTTCGGTCACACGAGTTGAATACATTTTTACATAAATTGGTCTAAAAACATTAAAAACATATTTTTCGATAGAATTGCAAGAGGGCATTTTTTAAATGAAACTGTATGGTTTTATGAAGCATCGTCAAGTTCCTTTATTGTGTGTATATGATTTTTTTGAAACATAAAAATAAGTACCAACCTAATATCTCCTTGATTTTTGTTTGATATTTCTCAATTACCATTACTGCCTCTGTGTGAATATCAAGCAATGCCTCGGTAAGAAATCTGTAGTCACCGAGGGATATTTTCTTTCCTAATACTAAAGCGTCAAATACATCTTGAAATTCTTTTCCAGACTCTTGAACGTCTTTTGGTAGATGGTGCTTGAGTCGAATTTTCAATTCTTTCATGGTATCCGAGTCACCTTTAGAACTGCTGGAAAAAAGTCTTCGGAGTTGAATAATCATAATTGATTCTTCATCTTGTGCTTTTAATTCCACTATAAATATATTAATGTTAAAAGAATGTCATTATAAGAATTATCGATGTTTCATTAAAGGGAGGCGGAAACTAAATGATATATTCAAACTCATTAATAGTTGAAAAACTGACACAGTCATGTGATAAAATGAAAAACAACCAAAAGACAAACAATAGAATACAAACTCATCATAGATACCGGGAATAAAATTTATTATTTACGCCAGACACGCGTTTCGTCTACAAAAGACTTATCAGTGACTCTCGAATCAAATATGTTATGAAAGGCCAAATAAAGTTCAAAGTTGAAGAGCATTGAGGACCAATTGAAATTATCCGTAAGTGTAAGCAGATCGTGTTCCACATGTGGCACCCGTCGTGTTGTTTATATAAATACTATGAGATAAATCTTATTCTGGGGTGTCACATTCGAGGAAAATAAACATTGTGTTAACGACAAATGAAAGATAGCCATCGACAGTGGAGTTCGTAAAATTTCTAATTGGATGACTACAATTTCACAACTCGGTATCCTTGGTTTGATAATTTTAAGTCTTTTGTCGTATGGTATCAGGGTAGCACCTTTTAAAATGCTACAATCAAATATCTTATAAAACCCAGAAAAAAATGCCCCATCAAAATGTTGGTATATTTAGATAATCATTTAAAAGTGTGAAGGTTTGAAAGCTTTCTGTCAAACGTTTCAGAGTACATATTTCAGTAAGTACTAGTTTGAAGCGATCCTGGTGCTTTTTCTATGCAAATTAATTGATTTTTCTTTACGCCAATAAAAATAAAATCATAGTGAACTTCAATGAAACAAACTGTTTGAAGATACAACCATCAAATGTTTATGATTAAAATGAAACAATGAAAGCATAAAACAAAAACACATTAATAGAGGTCAAGAAATGGTCATAAAAAAAGTCTCATTTGATTTTATTGTGTACATTGTGTGTAATAAATCTTTTGTGATCAATTGAATAAGTGACTTATTTTTGCTTGCTTGGCGTCCGATGGCAAACATGTCATACAATAATATGAGGCAGGCATTACCTGTAAATGGGGACGAAGTCTGTATGAATTATTTTTTTGTAACTTAAATATTTGTTAAAAAAAGAGAAACGGAAATACCGTAACGTTTCCGATTTTGGTTCTGTTATTAGGGATTCTAGTTGTGACGTTATTTAAGTTATGACGTCATATGCAATGTAAACAAAGAAACGCTATCATCAGGTAACGTTTTTTCATATCAAAGAATTATTAAAAATGAAATTGGTATTTTTTTTATTTTTTTTATTGATTTTTCTACTGTTATTGGGGACTTCGTCCCCATAATATGAGGCAGGCATTACCTGTAAATGGGGACGAAGTTTGTATTAATATTTTTTTTCTAATTCAATCATGTTGATAAAAGAAACGGAAATACCGTAACGCTTCCGATATTGGTTCTGTTGTTAGGGATTTAGTTGTGACGTTATTTAAGTTATGACGTCATATTCAATGTAAAAAAAAAACGCTGTTATCAGATAACGTTTTTCATATCAAACAATTATTAAAAATGATTTGGTGTTGAATTCCTTCCTATATTTGTTGATATGTTGATAAATATACATTTTATTCAAAGTCTCATGCAAACAAGACCGACCGGAAAACATTTGTGCGCAGATGCAGACCGGAGAAGGGGGTAGATCTGGAAAAAAGGTAAACGATTTTTAGTTCATTAGTAGAAGGAAAAATTCGGGAAATTTTCCCGAAATTTGGATTATTTTTTTTTCATGATTTTTCTACCGTAATTCGGGACTTCGTCCCCATATAAACTATGAATGACAACTGTTTCAAAGATAGGTTCAAACTGATCGAACGACTGGTTTTACTGCCACTAGAAAATAGGGGTATGTTGGACGATTGAAAACTAATGAAAATATCTCCTTATTATTATTTTCATGCGTTCGATGCGTCTTTCTGGGTTTTAATTTACCTACGATCCCCTCAGAGAATATTTGTCACGGTTCTTTTACTTGTGGACAGTTTGTAAGAGGCATCGTATCTAACAACCCCATTTCGACAGGATTTGGTTGCGAATTTATAGATCCACCCCCCCCCCCCCCCCCCCCCCCCCCACAGCCGATTGGTCACCCAATTTCAAAGGTTTTAATATGAGCGTCACTAATGAGTCTTATGTAGACGAAACGCGCGTCTGGAGTACTAAATTATAATACTGGTACCTTTGATAACTATTTTAACGTCGGAACGGCAGTCCTTGGGTAACTATATTTGATATATCTTAGTCAAACCCGTGTTGATGAATTATATGGGGACGAAGTCCCCAATTACGGTAGAAAAATCAATAAAAAGAATAAAATAAAAAAAAATCGAGAAAATTTTCCCGAATTTTTCATTCTACTAATGAACTCAAAATCGTTAACTTTTTTTTCAGATCTACTCCTGTCTTCCTTGTTGCTTCCTGTTCCGGTCTTGTTGGCATGAGACTTTGAATAATATGTATATTTATCAACATATCAACAAATATAGGAAGGAATTCAACACCCTATATTTTTTAATAATTGTTTGATATGAAAAAAAAACGTTACCTGATAACAGCGTTTCTTTGTTTACATTGAATATGACGTCATAACTTAAATAACGTCACAATTAAATCCGTAACAACAGAACCAATATCGGAAACGTTACGGTATTACCTTTTATCAACATGTTTGAATAAAAAAAATACAGCTTTCGTCTCCATTCACAGGTAATGCCTGCCTCATATTATAAGTATTTGGTTATCTATAATGTAATAATAACCTGACGTTTCTGACATTCACCCCTGAGTTATTGTCTGGAATATATATATGGCTAATATGGAATTCTTTCATTTCTACAAACTGCTCTTACAAGTTTATGAATATGAGGATATCATGTGTATTTATGTTAATTACTGCCAAAACAAATCTGTGCAGTATTCGGTATTCAATACCAATTGTGTTATTTTACCTGGATTGTGTTGAATTCGTTTTTTAATAATTGTATTATATTTACCTGGATTATGTAGAATTGATCTTCATTTTAGCTACGATGAAATTTTAAAAGTAGAAACGAATTCGTGTTAATACCTTTTATCATATTAGGCTATAAACTGTACATGATAAATTTAATGTTTGACTTAAAGTGATTGTATAAACTAAACATCGCAAAGCATTTTACTAGTGAAGTTTTTAAAAGGTCTACTAACAATTACACCAAATTTGGTTATTTGTTCTTGAAACCACTTAGATTTTCAGTGCTATTCTGATTTTTTCATAAAGGAAGTACAATGATAAAATTGTGTGTCACGCAGATATCTAAATACTTTTTCTCAAAATTCACTGAGATTGTCGCATAAAATTCAAGTGTGTTGATGTTCAAATAATTGTAATCCTCTCTAAAGCAGTCTTAATGGAAACTAATTTACATGTATGTCCCATTAATATACATATCCGTCTTATCCAGACGATATTATATGTTAGTTAATCCAGACCTGATTATCTGCAGTGGCTCTTTTTTTTTAAATCACCTGGCCCAGAGGGCCAAGTGAGCTATTCTCATCACTTGGCGTCCGGCGTCGTCGTCCGGCGTCGTCTGTTAACTTTTACAAAAATCTTCTCCTTTGAAACTACTGGGCCAAATTTAACCAAACTTGGCCATAATCATCATTGGGGTATCTAGTGTATAAAATGTGTCCGATGACCCGGTCAGCCAACCAAGATGGCCGCCATGTTTAAAAATAGAACATAGGGGTAAAATGTAGATTTTGGCTTATAACTCTGAAACCAAAGCATTTAGAGCAAATCTGACAGAATAATTTTGTTTATCAAGTCAAGATCTATCTGCCCTGACATTTTCAGATGAATCCGACAACCGGTTTTTGGGTTGCTGCCCCTGAATTGGTAATTTTATGGAAATTTTGCCGTTTTTGGTTATTATCTTGAATATTATTATAGATAGAGATAAACTTAACTTTTTTGGATTCGAGTGTCACTGATGAGTCTTTTGTAGACGAAACGCGCGTCTGGCGTATATTGAAAATTTAGCCCTGATATCTATGATGAGTTTACTTAAAACAGCAATAATGTTCAGCAAAGTAAGATCTACAAATAAGTCAACATGAGCAAACTGGTCAATTGACCCCTTAAGGAGTTATTGCCCTTTATAATCAATTTTAACAATTTTCATCAATTTTGGTAATTTTGGTAAATTTTTACAAAATATTTTTCTCTCCAACTACTGGGCACAGTGCATAATACTTTAATAGATAGATATATTTTTAACAGCAAGAGTGTTCAGTAAAGTAATATCTACAAACACATCACCATCACCAAAACACAATTTTGTCATGAATCCATCTGTGTCCTTTGTTTGATATGCACATAGACTAAGGTGAGCCGACTTATCATTGGTTGAAACTAACATTTTTCGTCTGTATTCAGATATCTGGAGGAATTCCGTCCAAAACGTTTCAAAATTACGAACATATAGGAACTTTAAAACAGTCTTTGAAACTGAAAATTACGTTAATTTAAACTTGAGTAAAATTGAGCGGTCAAACTTAGCGCAATTAAGAAGTGGAATTTTACCGTTAAGAGTGAAAACTGGAAGATTATGTATATTTTGTAAAAATCAAGAAACTGAAGCTGAGTTCCATTTTATGTTTGAATGTCCATTGTATATTGAATGTCGAATTAACTTTTTTAGTAAACTTTTAATTGAAGAAAGCTTCACAGATTTGAATCATGCTGAAAAGTTGAACTTTTTAATGACTTTCCACATAAGAAATTAGCAAAATATATAGTTTGCGCATTTCATATAAGACGTCAGTTGCTGTATAACACTCTTTTTTTTTTTTTTTTTGCATATTTAAAGCTTAAATTTTTGTTTACAAATATTTTTGAAATTTACTTACTTCAACAAAAGATTAGATAAAGGCAACAGTAGTATACCGCTGTTCAAACTCATAAATCCATGGACAAAAAACAAAATCGGGGTAACAAACTAAAAACACTAAAACGTGATATAATTGTTTTATAATTATTTAATTTTATTCGAGGTGACTTATAGGTCGAATGGGTCGGGTGTATTAATATTTATCATATATTATATGTTTATAGTCTGTACATAATTGTTTTTTGGTTTTTTTTTTAGATTTCCCCTAACTTAAAAAGAGGTTGAAGATAACAAATCATGAATTCCTGTATATTTTTAGTAATATTCAAGGTTTTATCCTACAAAAATCTTAAGTTTACTTCTTATTTATAGTACTTTATTACAAGTGTTCCTGTCATAAACAGTAAAATAACACCAAGTCCGTAGATTATTAACGGAAAGTCCCTGAGCAAATAGCAAACGTTTTAGAGTACATATTTCAGGAAGGAATAAATTGATGAGAACATTATGATTTTTTGGTTTACACATTGTTGCCTATATAGTGGAATTTAATGCATCTGACATACTTATCTTTCTGCCTAAGAAAATGCATGTACCAAGTCAGGAATATGATAGTCCTATTATATAATACTTCGTATGTTCGTCAAACTTTCTTTTCGGATATATATTTTTTACTATCAAAGGTTCAACATTGTAAATATTAATGTCTGACTATCATATTCCTGACTTGGTACATGCATTTTCTTAGGCAGAAAGATAAGTATGTCAGATGCATTAAATTCCACTATATAGGCAACAATGTGTAAACCAAAAAAAAAAGACGTTGATTATAAAAAAAAGTAGTTGTATTCGCATATCTGGTAACAGCTTTATATTGTTTCCAATTTTGTCCAAAGGTTCTTATGCCTGCAAAACAGGAGATACATACTTTGTCATACTCTGTTCTGAAGTTTTTCAAATGTCACCTGCACTTCACATCTACATTCTACATTTAAATTTATCTTATCATAACACAAAATATATAAGAAAAAAATCACAAGTATTGTAAGTAACTTACTTGATAAAATTTATAAAATGGTGTCATCTGTAGTATAGTAAGGCAACAGCAGTTTACCGATGTTCAAAAACAGTAAGACGGAAAACAGTCTGGTAAACAAATGTTATTTAAATAAAGTGGACCCATTATCCAATAGTATGTACTTTTGTAAAGTCTGATTGTGTGCGAATAATCATTTCAATTATAACGGTTTTGATATTAAAGATCCTTTATGTCTTCAGGATTCTCTCAACTGATAGCGCCTACTAGGAAGTAAAAGTAGTACAAGTAAACATTTTTAAATCATTTATATCTACAAAATATGTGACAACACGCCAGACGAAAGATATGGCAACTTTAATGAAAGCAAAACATTCTCAACTTGAAGTCGCTATTGATGAGGTTTTCAACGACTTGCTGACTAAAACCCCTCATAAAATTTCAGCTCAGGGTGACAAAGTAGAAATGCTGGCGTCAGCGCTTGAAAGAAATCAGTGCTATATTGGAAGAAAAACACCAAGAAAAGATACATCTTTGAATTATCTTGGAAATATTTTTAGAGTTATCAAGAAAAACAAAGATTGTAGAGTGGTTTTAATAACATGGCTTCAAACTGTAGACGCGTCATGTAAGTATTTTAAATCAAATTTTAGTCATTGTTTATAGTTTCAATACACCAGTCAAAAGTCTTTTTTAAGAAATAGAGACTATTTCATAATGTTCATACATTGATATTCAGCAATTTTTCAAGATATGTGTAAACGTTCTTTATCACATACAGTTAACCATAAAACCACACGTTCAGATTGAAAATTCACGTCGTGTTCTGATGATTTAGATTATATAAAAAATAAATAAATAAAAGGTCGGTATTTTACCCTTTTAAGGTATTTGATTTCTTGTTAAATTGGAGAATAGCATGCCAAAAATAGACTAGTAGTACATTAATTCTTATCTTACATTTGATATGACATAATAATGACCTAACATGAAAAGTTGTCAACTTATTGTATTTTTCTATACAATTTATTACCCCATACGTTCGTAATTATTTAATAGAGACTTTTAAAGTATATAAAAGAGAGTATGTTTTCGATCGGTTTTTATACAAAAAGCTGAAGAATTATTTTGTTGGTTTTTTTCTTTAGTTTAATAACCTCTTCATAACGTGTATATTAATATTTTAAAGGGATGCATATTAAAGATCGGTCATATTTACTAAATTCTTTTGAATTAGTTCAATTCTCTTTTTTTCCGATTGAATTACTTTTTATAAATAATAAGTATTTTGATATGTCATATATTAATTAGATGGAAGAAATAAAAATGGCAGTGAAAATCAAAATTCGACAGGACCAATCGAACATAGCAAAGGAAAAAATCAGTTTTTGAACATTAGATTAGGCAAAGCGTACCTGTGATGAACTCATAATCAAATGCTTGGTAAGGGAAAGAGGTAAAAAGTTATAGAGCAACTTATTGATTGAGTTTCATCACCATTAACAGATATATTGAAATGAACATCGCCCATATTCAGATACCCTCTTTGAAAACTATGTGACCCACAAATAAAAACAAATTCTTAATGGTTATAGGCTTAAGCACTGTGATAAGATTTTTGAATATTGCTTTTATCGGTTCTCCTCTTATATTTTATGCGTTTCCCTCAGTTTTAGTTTGTTATCCCGATTTTGTTTTTTGTCCATAGATTTACGAGTTTTGAACAGCGGTATACTACTGTTGCCTTTATTTATATAATTAATTTTGTGAGAAATAAATCATAATCAAATATCGTAGGTATTGCTATACAGTTAAGAACATTTATGGTACTTCATTGTATCGGTACTTATAGCAAAAACTTCCGAAAGATACCAGGGTAATACATGGTGGTATTGCACATGACAATGCTTTGCAACGACTATTTTGGTGTATTTACACTTAATGCGTTAAGTTTTCGAAAACATGATATATCTTAAGTTGAAATTTGCCAATACTCTTATTACTGGCATGAAAATACGGATTTTTTTGTGTTATTAAAATTTCCTGTTACAAAATATTAGAAATTATTATAGATTAAGGAATGAATCTCCCTCATGCAAAGCTCTGATTCCTTTCACGGATTTGGCTATTCTTTTTGGACCTTTTGGATTATAGCTCTTCATCTTTTATATAAGCTTTGGATTTCAAATATTTTGGCCACGAGCATCACTGAAGAGACATGTATTGTCGAAACGCGCATCTGGTGCAAGAAAATTAGTACCGTCAATTTTATTATATCTTGCATTTATCATATTTTTTGTGGAGTCGGCGACATTATACCAAAAGGACATTCAAAGTGATAAATCGAAAATAAACTAACAACACCATGGCTTAAAAGAAAAAAAAACGTCAATTTATGTCAAAACTTCACAGAATTTCTTCAAATTTTTACATTAGCTTTTATTTGAATAAGAGATAATGTTTCAATCCTATTTCCAAATTGTACTAATTAAAGGACTTTTTTGGGGGTTAATTTTATACTGTCTTGGGTTACCACATTTTGAGACTTTTCGAACTTTGTCAAACATTCTTATAATTTTATAGATCTTAAGCAAAACAATGTTTTATGGTAAACAGACTATGTCTGAGGCAAAAGTTTGAATGAATTTATAAATTTCTTTTATTTTTCAGTTTTTTTAAGATGAACTTAACTTTTTTTAGTCAACATTTGCATGACTATCTTTTCAGACATTAACAACTTTTTTATATGCACTTCTGGCGTATTAAAAAAATTTAAACTTGTTGCCTTTTGTTAACTATTATTCGTGCGTTTCTTTGTCAATTGTGTTCTCCTATTTATTTATATTGTAGTCCTGTAATAATGTGTTGTCATTTTAATGTTATATTTCACATGGCCATAAAAGAGGGAGGTTTAGCATGCCACAAAACCAGGTTCAACCCACCATTTTTTCCTTTAAAAATGTCCTGTACCAAGTCAGGAATGTGGCCATAGTTATATTATAGTTCGTTTCTGTGTGTGTTACATTTTAACTTTGTGTTTCCGTTGTGTCGTTTGTTTTCTCTTATTTTTGAGTGTGAATTCACATTACTATAAGACGTGTCACGGTACTTATCTATCCCAAATTCATGTATTTAGTTTTGATGTTATATTTGTTATTCTCATAGCATTTTGTCTAATGCTTAGTCCGTTTCTGTGTGTGTGTGTGTGTGTGTGTGTGTGTGTGTGTGGTTTTCTAGTTTTAATTGTTTTACATTTTGGCATGCATATATAACTTTATAGGTTACTATACGCCTATCTATAGTTTCTTACATCAGCGTTATTTGGTCTCATGTAGATAGTTGTCTTATTGGCAAACAAATCACATAAAAACAGATGAGTGGGAGTTGAATCGGATTTCTTTACCCTTCCAGAGCGTTAAATTGTGAAGAAACAAATAGTGATATATATGCCTCTTCGCTATCTTGTTTGGTAAATGAAACCAAACTATTTCATGTTGTTTTTATGAATGAAAGAATGATAGTTTATACATAAATTTATATACATAATATTTTGTATTTCTCTTTTTGTAGATTGTGCAAAACTTGTACTCAGGGAGAAAATCGAAGGAATTAAACTTCTAAAAGTTAAAGAAAGTAGCAAGCATGAAAAAATTGATAAAAACCAAGCAATAGAGTGGTTCAAAGAAATATGTGTGAAGCCGTTAGAAAATTCTGAAAAAAGCGAGCGCAGTTCTTTATTTCCCTCTATTCTAGAGGCATGTAAACAAGAATATGTGGAGGTAAACGATCGTGGTATTTACGGAGAAGATGACCTACAACAAAAACTTAAGTCAGCAATGATCAACAATGTTTTACCATCAAAGGTAAACAAACTTAAACTAATAGACTATAAATGGGCGATACTTAGTCTTCAAAAGTTTAACTTGACAGTGAATATAGGAATGCATTTAATATTATTTTTTGCTTAAAATTGGAAATATTGTGATTGGTATGTATATTCGGTGCGAAAAAAGTTTTAAAAAATCAAATAGTAGGTCGATCGAGATGAAGGACTGGAATTAAAACTGTCACTGATGAAATGAACATATTTTGATAGAGACAGAAATTTTGCCTTACAACAGCCAATATACAGACTCTTGAAGATTTTTTGTAAAATTATTAAATGTTCAAAACGTGCAACATTCTCCCCATTCTTATCAGACTTGTTTTCGCATGTATACATCCCTTACAGTTTTACGGACCTCTCTATTTATTTGGGGTTTACTGACGGAATTATATGTATACTACTATTTCTAAGTCATCTGTGGATTTTATCTTAAATATATGCATTTAAGAAGTGCGGTGATGTGGATTCCTTACATGTATCTAACATCTAACGCGGTTCCTGAGAATTTGTCATATTATACTGATCATGTTTTAAACCAGTGATTAAGTTACCATAAATTACCACACACATATACCTTAGTGAAAACTTTGAAATTTCTGAATATTCTCGTACATTTCTGATGTCACAATGCTTATTTTATTACGTCAGTA